>RJWH01004849.1:0-93995 GCA_004363575.1 Solenodon paradoxus | reverse complement strand
GGGAGGGAGGGGCAGGAGGGAGGAACCAGATGATACACCCAAAGATACAGTCAGAGATTAACTAAGGGATTATTCATAAAGGGGTAGACAAAAAGATTGCTGAGGAATACTGGGGCTAGCCCATTGCTCTGACATGAGGAGGGATTCCAGAGAGAGATGAACACAGATGCGGAAGTTCAACAGCAGCTATGATTTTCAGGAGAGACAGACACCTCCAAGTGAAAGTTCAGCAAAGACATGAAAAATTTAATACAGTGACTCCTTTCCTCCCCTGCTTAGCAATGTCTTGCTGGTGATGCTCATGGACTGAATCCAGTCAGATCACAGCTAGGGAGGGAAAGGGTGGAAAGGAGATCGTGAAGGGCAAACAGCCCTTAACATATGTAAAGGCAGAACTCTCATTCTACCAGTCTTTTCTTCCCTAGCTAATCATCTTCTGTTCCTCCATTCATACATATTTAAATATACCTAAATCCATTTTCCATCCAGATGCCTATTCCCAATCCAACATGGTTATACAATGCAGGGGGGCTGGGGCTATCATCTCTTTGGTCAAGGTACCATGCTTATGGAATGAATTATCTGAAGAAAGATTCGAAGAACTCTTCTAGCACCTGCATAATATAGTGACATCTTAGAATTTTTACAGTCTTAAAACATCTACCCATCAACCTCATCAGTCAATATTAAGTTAATTCTCACATGTGATAGGTGCATACATTGCTTTATGGACCCAAGTGCAGAAGCAGACTATTATATTTATACCTTTTTCTGATCATCACTTTCTTCCTTGATATAATCTCTTTTTTAAAACTTTATAAAATCATTTCTTAAAGTACACTTAGATATCATCTACTCCAATGCCACCATTTTGTTTTGGGACAAACTAGGACACAAGGAATGAGAGGCTTGTGCAAACAAGTGACTGAGGAGTGACAGGGCCTACGGACTTCCAGTCCTAACCCACAGAGATTTGACCTAGAGTCATTGGACATTTTAGATTTTTTGTATTTTTATTTTCCTCAGACACAGGACAAGATCAACTCTTACTTATTCTGAAACGTATTTTGAAGGCATGTTTGTCTGCTTTCAGTATGATGACACTATTTTCTCAAGCTACTAGGTACTGGCAATTTCTTGTACCTGAAGAACTTGCTGATTGATTCTGCTCTAATAGTGGGAGTCTATTGGGTGAAAGGACCCCATATGGCCTCTCGACCCATAGAAGCAATAATGCTAAATTATAGTCTACTGATTAATATGATTAAGAATCATAAGTTTACTGTTGGATGTTTAAGAAAATTATGTTTCTACTTTTATCAAGTCCAAAAAAGAAATACAGAAAACAAGAAATAAGGCAAACAAAATTACAAGACTCAGCTTATGCAAGCCACATATAAATTTCGTCTGACCTACACATGTATTTCAAAATGTGTGACTTTCATTCAAAGCAGATTACTTTAAAATAACACCTAAAGATATATATATGTATACATATATATCAACAACAACAACAAAAAAAAACAGAAAAAGCTGAGTCTTAATTTCTTAGTTCCCCATTGAGCATTTTTCCTGATGACTACCTTAACACTATGTCCTTGGCTTTTATTAATGCTCAATACAAAAAATGACAGTGAATGATGCTTCTCTGCATTTTATGATAAACAGCATTTGAAGATGCTTTTAATTTTGTTGTCCAATATCTCATGCATATGGATTCACATGATAAATTATTTTTAGAATGTAATGTCTACCTCAACTACTCCCACCCTAATCAGCAACCCCAAGAATTTAGTAAACAGGATGTACAGTAAGTCCTCACTTCACATCATGGACAGGTTCTTGGAAATTGCAACATTAAGCAAAAAGGTATAATGAAAGTAGAACCTCAAATACCATCCTTTCATTTGAGTTCAACATTGGCTGTTATTTTTTCTCATCAACATTATAACAAAATGACATTAAACAAAGGAATTTTTCAAGCACCTGCTGTAGTTCATCTCCTATAAAGAGTATGTACATTTTCTTAATAAATATAATAGAAATTATGTGACACACTGTGATTTCTTTTATATCCTGGCGAATAGGAAGCTCATAGTCAATGTGAACATTCAGTCATTATAATTATATCAGTGAGGCACTCTTCCCTGAAACTCTTCCTCCTCAGTCTTCATGGAGGCTTTATTTAAATGGTCTTATCATAAAGATATTTTTATTGTAAACCACCTTTTTTAAACAAGCAGATTAAATATAGCAAAAACATCTAGTCACCATTATTATTGAAGAGAAAACAGCATATTTGATTAGGTTGTTGTGAAATTCTCACTGTGTTTGGTCAAGGCTGGATACTTCTAAACATCTAGTTTATCAGCATCAACAGTCTGTTGAGAAAGCTGGTCAGGAAAATGCAGAGAAAAATCTGAAGAGTGGCCTTACTTGTTTATTTAACTCAGCACATTTTCTTGAGGGCTTTGATCCCCAGTAAAAAACAGGCCTGAACTTTAAACTAGTTGATTAATTCAGAGGAATAATTGTTGGGCATTGTTGGAAAGGGGTACCAAGGGAGTCATCAGAAAGGTGATGGCAGCCGATGGAAGGAGCAGGAACCTACTAGGCTTCAGTGTATTTTTAAAGTGACCTAAATATGTAAAAAACAGAAGTCATACTGCTGATAACTTTCAGAGCCTATAATCAATGCTATTTAAGTGCACCTGATGGGGAAATTCAAGTGAGAATAATTCTACCACAAGACATAGAAACAAGGACTCCTACAGAATTAGGTATTTGAGTGAAAAGGGTCTATGTGCATAATAAATGAGAAGACAAAGAGTTCATCTTTTTTACTCATTCACTTAATTTCTAGCTTTGTGGTAGAGCCAGATAGAAACCAGAGTTTTATTCAGAACTTTAGAAAAAAATCAACCATGAAATCAAGCCTCTACTGTGACAAATTACTTTTATTTTGCCCTATAATTTCATTTCTTCCAACTAGCCCACAAATAATACAAGAATTCAAAGAAATCAAAACAAGCCTAAAAATAGCCAGCATTACCAAGCCACATACCCTCATGTGGCAAATATCACCTCCAGATAAATAATAGATAACCAGCAAAGAGGAAGGCTATTTTCCATGTAGGTATAGAAAATCCATTCAAGGCAATCAAGCCTTTCTTAAAAATCTGACCACTTGAAGCTACTCTGCTTTAAAGTGGTAATTTCAATTTTTTAGAGGTAAATGTGACAATGACTGGAGGGTTGAGGATCCAAAAATGTTCAATTTAAATCCATTTTAATTTGATTGAACAATACATAGCGCTATTATTAATATCATATTCATGTAGCACCAGGTTTTTGCTTAATCACTATGCTAATATGTTATAATAGATTTCACTTTAACATTTCTGGGAATCATAAAAGTTATACTACTTCCCTGTGACATTTGCCCTGGGGATTCCTTAACAGGTGCAAACTCATTGTCTGATGGCTCTAGAGGAGTTCCAGTTATCAGGTCCTCCTAGAAGGATGTCTTAGATGCTCATCAACTTTTAGACAAGAGCACAACCCAACTTCAAACAGATCTTATCTGAAAAATCCTCTGACCTCACTTAGAATGAGTATAACCCATCTAGTTAAAGGTCCATCACTTTACATCAGGGCCAAGTCTGGTTACTCATGTGAATAGAAGCACCATGGAGTATATGCATTCTGTTGGCTTTTAAATGCTCATCATTGACCTTGTAGAGACACATAAGATTCATAAAATACCGTAGCTGGTTGAATAGTCACCTAAAAATATCAGGTCCCAATCCCTGGAAATGGTAAATATTTCCTTATAAGGAAAAATGTTCTTTGCAGATATGATTAAAGTAAAAATGTTAGGATGGAAATCTACATTATCAAGCTGGGTCCTAAATAGTATCTCATATATCATAAGAAAGAAGCAGAGAGAGATTTGACAGACAGACAGGTGAGAGAGCAAAGTGAAGATGAATCAGAGAGAGATCTGAAGATAATAAGCATAAAGGCTAAATGATGTAGCCACAAACCAAAGACTGTTAGCAGTTACCAGATGTTGGAAGAGATAAGGAATGAATTCTTCCCTAGAGCCTGTGGAGTTAGTGTAGCCCTGATGATACCTTTATTTTGACTCAGTGATAATGAATTTAGATTTCTGACCTCCGGAACTTGAGAGAATAGACTTCTGCTGTTTTGTTTTATTGTAGTAACATTGATTTACAATATAATAAGAGTTTTAGATGTAAATCAATGTTCTAATAACCCTCCCCCTCACTGTGCACTGAAATTCACTAAGTTTGTGACAATTTTATAGCAACCACAGGAAACAAATGCAATTATATCTAGAAATGATCGTATACATCACATCATTCAATTCTCACATTTAATATACAGGAACTAAGGTAAGAGTTATTCTGAGTTTTGAATAAGGAAAGGCTTTTGAGTGAAAATTTGCCAAGTCGTATTAATTCATCTTCATCAACTAGATCTAGAGTTCAAAGTTTCTAGCCTTAGGGGATGTTCCAAAATAGTCTAACAAGACCAATATATCAAATTCTCAGCTTTGGGTTTCAAAATAACCAGGAAAGCAATAGCAGTGAAGACAGTTGATTCATATTATTTCTGGATTCTTATCTGTGAGTTTTCCTACTTATTAATATTATTTTAACCTCAAAATCAATATTTGCAGTGCTTTTCTGGTCATTCCGAAGGCAAATGGGAAGTGGCCAAAATTTCGAGTTGCCTGACCTGCAGGTTCTCCACCTTCCTATAGGAGTGGGCAGTGCAGTGTAGTACAAGAAACCCAGCTCCAGGGCTGGTTAGATAAGGTTTGTGTCCTCTTTTGTAAAGTACTGTAAAGATAATGGAATCTACCAGGATGAGTTTATTTTAGGAGTTAATATTATAAATCATATCTATGCAAGATATGTGCAAACATACATATTTATCTATCTATATGTGTGTCAGTATGTGATGAATATATTTGTGTACATATTTCACTAGAACAGCAATTCAATATGCATTAATTCAGTGTCTATTGGTACAGTAACTAAATGAATAATGAGAATTTCCTCTAAACCACAGAGTAGGGATGAATGTGCAATATGAAAAATAGCTGTTAGAAGACATGATCTTTCTATGATGCCAAGAGAATATGTAAGCCCTTCCCCACATGAATATCATCCTGAGTGAGATGAACAGGGGAGTACTGAAAAGAAGAAAGAGAATTTTTAATTATTTACCCAAAAGAAATCTGAAGTCTAAGTTCAGCATTGAAAATAAAATTCATTAGACTAAAGGAATGCAAGGAAGATACATATTAAGTTTTCTAGAAGGCTGGGGACTGATGTCAGTGAAAAGCTTTTTTGTTTTGTAAATATGTAAAACCTAAATATTAACCAATATAGCATTGTTAAAATAGATCATGCTCCCAAATACATTCTATAAGCCAACATTATACTGATACCAAAGTAGCAAGCCGAGATCAAAAAAAAAGAAAATTACAGGCCAATATCTCTGATGAATAAAAATCTCAACAAAAAACTAGCAAACTGAAATTCAGCAATACATTAAAAGGATCATACATTATGATAAAGTGGAATTTTCTCAGGGGGGCAAGGTTGGTTCAACACACACACACACCTCAATTAATTTACAGATGACATGATAATATACATAGAAAATCGAAAAGACCCCACTAAAAATATTAGAAATTATAAATGAGTATAGTAATGTAATTGACTACAAAATCTATAAAAATCTGTTGCATTTATAGGTGCAAATGAGTTAGAAGAATAAAAATATAATAATCCCATTTATAATTACTTCAAAAAGTAATACCTAGGAATAAATTTAACAAAGGAGGTGAAAGACCCACACAATGAAAATTATAAGTCATTGTTAAAGGAAATAGAAGATGACTCAAAGAGATGAAAAAGTATTCCATGCTCATGGATAGGAAGATTAATATTGTGAAAATGGCCATTTTACCTAGAGCAATATACAGACTTAAGCAATCCCAAAGAAAATTTCAGTGACATCTTTTAAGGTAACATAACAAATAATAGTAAAATGTGTATGGAACGACAAAAAGCTTAAAATAGGTAAGGCAATTCTAAGAACAAAATCAGAAAATGGAGGTATATGCTTCTCAATTTCAAAAGACTACTATAGTTATTAAAGCAATATGGTACTGGATTAAAAACAGATATGCAGATAAATGGAATAAAATTGAGATTTTTGAAATAAACTCACACATATTGGTCAATTAATTTACCCCAATAAAGTACCATGAGAGTTCAGTGGAAAAAGGAAAAACAAATGATGCCGAGAAAACTAGACAGTCTGATCTGGAAGAATGAAACTGAACACTTCCTAATGCTATTTACTAAAATCGATTAAAAATGAATTAAAGGTCTGGACATAAGACTGGGAACAATAAAATATACAGAAAAATTACAGGTCATACAATTCATGATATCTTTAGAGATGACTTTGAGGACTCAACTGAAATGGTCAGGGACATAAAAGAAAAAAAAACTCAATAGGATTTTATCAAACTAAAAAGGTTTTTATTTTACAATGAAATAGCCTATCACAAAAACAAAAAATACCCTATTGAATGGAGAAAGATATTTGCACATCATAAATCTAACAAGAAGCGAATATCCAAGATATATAAGAAATTTATGTAACTCAACAAAAACAAAACAAAAAATAAATAATTGGTAGAGGATCTAAATTGACACCTCTCCAAAGAGGATATACAGATAGCCAACAGGCACATTGAGACATGTTTGTCATCAGTTATTACTAGAGAAATGCAAATCAAAATCATAATGAAATATCACCTTACACCAGAGAATGACAATATCAAAAAGATAAGGAACAACAAGTCTTGGTGAGGGTGTAGAAAAAGGAATGCTCATACATTATTAGTAGGAGTGTAGGTTGCTACAGTCACTTTGGAAAAAAACATGGAGATTTATCAAAAAAGATTAAAAATAGAACTACCACAAAATCCAGTAATCCCACTTCTAGGTATCTAGCTGGAGAATATGAAAACATAAATCCCAAAACATCTGCAATCCTATGTCCAATGCAGCATTATTCTCAATAAGCATGATACAGAAACCATGGTGTCAATCAATAGATGAATTGATAAGAAAAATCTGTGTGGGCATATATATATATATATATATACACATCTGTACATACATATACACAATGGAATATTAGTCATTAAAAAGTGAAATAATGCCATTTGAAACAGCATGGAGATAACTTGAGGGTATTTTTCTGAGTGAGGTGAGTCAGAAGAAGAAAGACAAATATTGAATGATATCACAATATTTGAAATACAGAGACATGTAAATGAACTAATAAAATTAAAAGAAACCTTTGGACTTTGACAATGAGGCTCAGATTGCCATAGCAGGAGGGGCTGTGGGGTAGGCTCAAGTGATAGGAAACTTACATATTATTTATCTTATTTTAAATATTTTTTCCTTTTTTTTTGTTTTAGTTTATGTTTAATAAAAATGAAAACAAAAACACTTGGAAATAAATTATGAAATATTCAAACCAGAGAATACAAAAAGACAATCTATTAGTAAATGCACTGATATGAAAAATTTGCCTTGTAATGTTGCTAAGTGAATTGCACAGTGATAAAAGTGAACATACAGCATGATCACAATTGAGGGAACAAAAGAGTATAAGTGTGAGGATGTGTAAGTGTGTACACAAATAACACAGGAATCCATTCATGACTGATTGTAATTATGAACTTTGATTTACCTCATAATCTCAACTCTTGATGTCAATTAATTCATGTTTCTGAAATTATGTCACAGAAATGCTGAATAACAAGGATTTGTAAATGGAAACCTGTTTGGATAAAGTTTATTTTGCCTGCTTTGTTTTTCACGACTGTGTTTGTCTGCCCTTGTGCACCTAGAGTTTGGCTTTAAAACTTTTCCCTATTCCATGGGGTTATACCACCTTAAACTTACCTGTTAACACAAAGCACAGCAGCACACAATCTAACAGCCTGTCATGGCACCTTACTCTTACTAATACGAAGGTCAATACCTAGACTCCAGTGTCCTTTTCCTAAGCCTGCTTCATCTTCATACATCCATTCATTTAGTCAATCTGCACATACGTATTGTGCCAAACACTGCTCTGGACGTTGGGATACAATGATGAATATAGAAGGCATAATCCCTATACTTGTACAATTTACAATCCACATCAGGGATTCTCAATTCCAGTACCACTGACGTTTTGGGCTGGCTAAAGAATCTTTTCTTGTGGTGGGCTGTTGAGTGCATCTTAGCATGCTGGGCAACATTCTCCACACCTACCCAGCAGATGTTCAGCTGCTCAGACCCCTACCACAGTTGCAATGAACAAAAAGTCTCCAGACATGGCCAGATATTCCCTGGGGGTCAAAATTGGCCCTACTTCACAACCACTAGTCAAAATCTTCCAGTGTACACCAAGCCCAGGAGGAACTTGAGCAAAAAACGATAAGCAAGAAATTGCCAGTGTGAGCATTTCTACAAAACAGTGGAGCAGAGAGATGTGGAACTCTGAACTGGGGGATGGGAACACCTGGTTTAGATGAGGTAGTTAGGGAGGACCTCACAGTTGCTTCTAGTATGGGAATGCTCTTCAACCATACTAAGATGAAGAGGCGGCATCCATGGAAGGATGGAAGGATGAGCGTTCAGGCCATATGGAACAGAAAGCAGATAGAAATAGAGCAGCAGGCAGCTGTGAATTCAGTGAGCTCCTACAATGGAAAGGGGACAAGTATGACTGGAGCACCATGAGTGACAGGGACAGAGAGAGAAGAGCAGCATGACCTGTCGTGTGCTCTGCATCCTTTCTCTTGAAAAAAATTTCCAAATGAGTTTAGATTAATCAGAAATGTGGGGAAATCCTATTCACATGCATTGGGAAACTCAGGGACTTTCAGGCACAGAATTGTGTTCAGAATGTTCTACTTCATTTGTGTTAAAGATAAAGTGAAAACTCTGAACATACCTAAGAATTCATTTTAGTGATAGCAAATGATTTGAAAGGAATACATGTGTATTAACTTACATCACCTTCTATTTCTACTTTTAGGATCAGAATTGAAACTTCTTTAACGGGAAAGATGCTATTCTGAGTCATCTTATTTCCACTCTCTCCCATCTTTAACCACTACAACAGAAAACATGAATAGGGATCAAGAGTGTACTCTCAGAGAGCAACAGAATCCCTCTCTAAGAAACATTAGACAAATTTGCACTTCATCTCCAGCAGCCTGTGCTGAAATTTTCTGAAGACCTCGCCTTGCATCCATGGTTAGAAATGACCACACCAAGATGAACACAACATGTTCTGTACTTTGAAGGGTTCTGAATTCAGCAGCAGTGGTTGTCCGTTATTGTTGTTGTTGTCATATTACTACAGTGTTTTCATAAAACTACAATAATATACATTATTGTGCTTCATTTTTCATTATTTTATGTTTTCTTCAGTTTACATTGCTCTATGCATTTTAGGGTACTGAATTCACACCCCAGTCTGTGCATTTCACACCACAGTGACCACATAGCTCTAGTGCCTTTTACCACATTAGCCCCTTGTTACTTCTCACTTGTCTGGTGAAAGTGACAGGCAAGTATCATGCCCCACCCCTAGACAGCACTGCCTTTTTCCAAGGCAGCCAGAAAGCTCCAGTGAAACCCATACCTGTCATTGGTAATCAGAAGCCTAGGCTTTAGTGAGATGTAGGCCTGGGTTGAAATCTGGCTCTGCTACTTCCTCAATCAGTTGATTCTGGCAAGAGGCTTTATACTGAGTCTGCTTCCATATCTGTAAAGTGGGGATAAAAACAGTACTAGTTTCATAGGGATTTGGAAAGATTTATTTCAAAAACTCACATAATATGCTTCTGCAAATACTAGGTACACCATAAATTTCAGAAAATACTACTGGTGATTGCTAATATTGTTATCATCATTCCTTATGACGTTCCTTTTGACATAAGCAGATTGAGACTGCGACAGAATCAGAGAAGCCTTTTATGGCCATGATCTACTAAAAGGGTCCTCAGATATCTGTCTGCCTTTCACAAGGACGTCTTATGATGCTTTAAGTGTTCACTTTGTTATCAGACAGACATGCATTAGGCAAGAAGCAGAAGATTACACATGGAATGAGGATTGAATTACATCTTAAAGCTTTCTTTCCTTTCAATGACTAGTATGAATGGTAACAATTTAACAATTGGCTCCAAAAACATAGGAAGATAATATAAACTTTACCAGTATATTGAGAGTCAGGAGAATGAATTCTTGATCTTGCTCTACCTCAAAGAAGTCATGTGCTTTCTCCAAATATCTCTTTGCTTTTTATAAGTAACAGGAAACTAGACTGCTAGATGGTGCCATTGTGTTCCTGAATGGTGGTGGTGTGGAGAATCAGTAACTTGTTGCTTCATAAAGCCACAGTTCAAGTGGAACTATATCTGTACCTATGGACAGAATTATGTCTCACCTCCCCCGACATGGATGCACTAAACAGATGAGGCTTTTGGCTACTATCTACATATGGAAGATATAAATAGTTAATGTACTACATAGGTGGAAGAAGAGTGGAAGGAAATTTGGCAATGAGGAGTGTGGGCTGTAACAAAGCATTCTTGTATCCACTGGTATTATTTTCTTCCCCTTCCTTGATATACCATTACACCACATTTCCTGAGCCACTTACAATTAGGTGAGTCCAAGTTGCAAGTTTTGGCCAATGGAGCATGCACTGAAGTAGATGGGTTTCTAGCTCATCTCAAGTCATCCTCAATGATTTTTCCTTCCATCAGTTACAAACTGGATATGAGAAATACAGTAGAGAGCATCAAGACACCCTAAAAAAATGGAAATTATTGATAAAGCACCCCAACTCCCTCAATGATGACATGATGTAATATCTGCTTATTGAACCAGTTACACTATGACAGGAATGAGGAATTAACCCTTGTGCTATAAAGCCATAGATTCTAGAGTCAGCCATTAGGCAAATCTGACTACTATATAATGTCTGGCCATTGCGTCATCTATAATTTGAGGACAATAAAATCTACCCCACATGAATGTTGAGAGGAATAAACATGTCAAATGTCTACATAGTATCTATTGCACTGTAAGTATAGAATAAATGCAGTGATCTTTGCCCTCATCTATTCCCATTAATTCACTAGATTTCCACTATTTCCATTAATATGTTGTGACTTTGTAACATTTTTTCTTTTTTGTTTTTGACAGCAATGTCTTTATGTTGGGAAAATATTGATTCTATGGAGTATAACTGAGTTTTTAAAAATTGTTACAGATGTGTAAATGGCCTTCTGGTTATTCCTGGATAATATGAAGGTGAAGCCATTGTAAGCACTAAATAAGCTGACCAATGCCTCAATATCTGCTGATCACAGAAATCACAAACACTATTCTTCACAAGAAATACATGCCATTCAATCTAGTGACTGTAAGAAATTATTTTCCTTTATGTTGATTTCAATGTGAATTGTGTCTATTTTGAAAAAAACAAAATTGACCACGATTCACATTTGCCAGCACAGGACTGAATCACAGGGTGTAGGCTGGAACTGAGAAGCCTTTCATATATGCAGCCAGAAAATTATTGAAAGCTGGTTTGGAGTCCTGTGCTCTATTTGTAATAGCTCCATTTTCTTCTTAATTGTCCCAGCAAAGACACACTCTGATAAAACAGCTGCAGTTCCATAAAATTCATTGGAATAAAAGACACATTCAGGTAACCCATTCATTATTCTGGAAAAGCATTAGTAGATTTGACAAAATAATTATATAGAGGATCAGACTGTTAAAATTCCCATTGATTTTCTACATATTTAGATAAATGACACACTGAAAATGGACTGGTGCCTAGGGGTCTATGCTATCAATCAATTATTTATTGAATACAGGGTATTTGCAAAATATCTACTAGAAACTGTGTGACATCCTGCTAAACAAAAATATAAGAACAGAAGAAATATTCAAGATACAGATCTCTTCAGATTTCTTTCCCTCTTAAAAACGTTTACAAGCTCCCTACAACTTATTAAAGTAGTTCGTTATTCTGACATATAGGTCCTCTTCAGTAAAGCTTTCCCCATCCTTTGTGAACAAGCTGAGTTAGTTGCTTATATCCAAACATGACCCAAGATATCCTACATGGGAGTTTTTAATCATACCACATCTCCCCTGCCCCCTTTTTTAAAGGAAAGGTACAGATAGGAATGAAGGTGAGCGAGTAAGCAAGCAGGCAGGAAGAAAGAAGAAAAAGAAGCATTTTAAAAAATTTTACATCTTGGTTGTTCTCCCCAGCCCAGGATGCAAACCCTGCTCCTTGGAAAGTGTGTGGATGACACTCTGGCTGGAGGCAGTTTACCGAACCACTACTCTACCAGGGCATGCCCATACTATATCTTCTACCCAGCTGTCCTCCATACCCTGTCTGTGCCTGTTGAAATCCATTCCATACCGTAATGCTCATCTCCAGTTCTATGATTTCATAAAAGTTTATCTGATTACTTCTTAAAACACTTCAAAGATGCCATATAATCTTGTTCTCCATGTTAGCACCTCTTTTGGGCATTTATATCCTCATCTATTCATTCTCTGTATATTTGTCTTAGGTTCCCTATTGCTACTACTTGGTAAGGGTCAGAACTATCTTACTTTATATTCTTCACAATGTCTCACACTGCCCTATATTTAGGTCATGGCTCTAAAATATAAGTATTTTTATTAAAAAATTAAAACCCAACAGCAAAAATCAACCTTTTTGAAAATGGGCAATAGGCATATCCTGGTGGAGCAGCAGTTAGGTCCATCACCTGCAGCTGAGTGCAGTCCACATAAATCCCTGGGGCTGAGGTTTAAATCCCAGAGACAGGGGAACATCCAAAATGAATTTAATAAAAATAAATTAAAAATGCTTATTTCTTCTTTCTCTTCCTGCCTGTATGGCTACTTGCCTTCACTTCTGACTATACCTTTCCTTAAAAGAGCAAGGGCAACAGGTATTATACCAAAGATATGCAATGGCCAATAAGCATATGAAAAAATATTCAGCGTCTTAGTAATTGTGGAAATGAAAAGTAAAACCATCATGAAATGCTACTTCACACTCATTAGGATGGCTATTATTTAAAAAACAGAAAATGATAAAACTTGGAGAGGATTTAGAGAAACTGGAAATCTTATACATTGCTTGTGGGAAATTAAAATGTTAAGCTGCTATAGAATACAGTATTAGGATTCCTCAAAAAGTAAAAATGAAGCCAAAACAATCTTGAGAAAAAAGAACAAAAATGGAGGCATCCATTTTTGATTTAAACTATACTACAAACCAACAGTAATCAAAACAATATGGTATTGGAATAAAAATAGGCACACAGATCGATGGAACATAATTGAGAGCCCTGTTAAAACCTACACACATGTGGACAACTAATTTATGACAAAGGAGCCAAGAGCATACAATGGTACAAGAACAGTATCTTCAGCAAAAAGTGCTGGGAAAACAGCTCTATGCAAAGAAATATGAAACTAGACCACTAAATAACATGAACAAAATAATTAAAACTGTATTAAATATTTGAATATAAGATCCTAAACTGGGAAATACATGTAAGAAACATAAGAGATAAGCTCTTTGACATTGGCCTTGGTGATACCTTTTTGGATTTATCTCTAAGAGCAAGGAAAACAAAAGCCAGTATAAACAAATGGAACTACATCAAACTAAGAAGCTTCTACACAATGAAAGAAACCATCACTGAAACAAAAAGGAAGCATAGTGAATGGAAGAAGGTATCTGTAAACCATATATCAGACCAGGGATTAGTATCCAAAATAAATAAACATGTCATATAATTTAATAGCAATAACAAAACACCATACAACACAATTGAAAAATAAACAAAGGTTCTAAATAAGCATTTCATAAAAGACATACAGATGGCCAACAAACACATGAAAAACTCTTTACCACTTATTGCTAGGGAAATACAAATCAAAGCCACAAAGAGATTTCACCTTCTACCTATTAGAGTTGCTATTAATAAAAATTTGAGAAACAGTAAGTATTGGCTAGAGTGTGGAGAAAAAAGAATGCTTGTGCACTATTACTTGGAATATAAATTGGTGAAGACACTATGGAAAACAGTGTGGAGATTTCTCAAAAAATTAAAAACACAACTGCCATTATTTCATTTAGCAAGTCCACTTCTGGGTATTTATGCAAGGAAAATTGAAAAAATTAATTAAGAAAGATACATATGCCTCTGTGCTCATTTCAGTACTATTCCCAGTAGCCAAGAGGAGGAAACAGATGAGTAGATAAAGAAGTTGTGGTATATATACACAATGCAATACTACTCTGCTATAAAAATAAAAGATGCAATCTTGTCATTTGCAACAACATGGATAGAACCTGAGAGAATTAAGTGAAGTAACTCTGAAGGAGAAAGACAAATACCTTATAATTTTACTCATACCTGGAATATAAAAACAAAGCAAACAAAAACAAAGCCTTAGATTGATAACAGAATAGTGGTTACCAGAGGAAAATATGGTAGGGGCTGGGGGATGGGTAGAAGGGGTTGGTCAGTTGGTGGATGGCAACCAGACACTTGGTGGTGGATGTAGTGTGGCATATATAGTTGAGGTGTGAAATTATACTGTTGTAAATCAATATGACCTCAAAAAAGTAAAAAATGGAATTACCAAATGAACTAATAATTCCACTCCTAATTGTATATCTAAAAGAATTAAAGACAGAGACTCAAATACTTTTACACCAATGTTCACAGAAGCATTATTCATAATAGCTGAAAGGTAGAAAAAATCCAAATGTCTAGCAACAGATGAATGAATAAATGAATCAATCAAATATGGAAGAAAATTCTTATATAAAGATGGACCTTGAAAATATTTTGTTAAGTGAAATAAAGCAAACACATAAGGATAAATATTACATGATTCCACTCATATGAGATACATAGAAGAGGCAAATTTACAGAGAAAGAAAGGAGAAGAATGATTACTAGTGATTGGAGGTAGGGGAAGTGAGAAGTAATATTTAACAGTTAAAGCATTTCTGTTTAAGATGAAAAAAGTTTTGGAGATGGCGATTAGTGATGATTGCTCAAATTTTGAATGTACTTAGTACCTTTGAATTGTGCACATAACATGGGAAATTTTACGTACATTTTCTTCAAAATAAAAAATTTAGAAAAGCTAAAATACATAGCTAGTAGAGTCATGCCTACTAGTATACAGTAAACAATGTGAAGAAAAGAGAGGAATGCATATTCAGGGTCTCTTCGGGGGCAGTTATTAATCACTCTTAGTTTTCATTTCCTCATCTGGAAAAGGAGGGGAATAATAGCAAATACCACATACATTGTTTATGGGAAAATCAACAATCTATAAAAATTGTATACTATCCAGCACATATTAAGAACAATAAAAGGAATTATTATTCTTATTCTCAACAAAAGTAATTGAAAATCTCTTACGTACTCAACGCTGAAAGCTAAGCTAAGAAAAGTGCAATTTATTCTACTAATAAGGTAGAGAACTATTTTTAAAGTCTTGGTGACAGGTGGGTTTGAAATGGTGAGCTATGGGGACAGTATAAAGGAAATAGAATATTTTGTTTGACAACAATTGGTTGAAATGGCAGGTAAGCTGAAACAATGAATTGCTAGAAAATGATGTTTTCCAGTAATAATTGGGTCAATGTTTAGCAGGTCTTATCTCCGTTATCTTTATTCACTATGATTGGTCAGTCTAAAGACACAAAAAGGCTGCTAGTATTATAAAGATTAACAAATGAGAAGTGATCTACAGAACTGATTTCTCATATCTTCTTTTCACATTTGGATGTTAATTCTATATCAGCACTTACAAATGTAATCCCAGGAGAAGAGTGCTAATGAGAGAAGATGGCAGATGAGATCATTCCCTACTTCATGTCTAAGGGATACAACTCACCTCTTTTCTGCAGAAGCCACATAAGCAGGGAACCCCACAATACCTCCAGCAACTCAGTAACAACAGTGACTGCATTGAGGAGATCAGCTGAGGAATAGTATGTATTTAAGTGTCTGGAGGGACACACACAGTAGCAGTGTCAGGGCAGCAGTGGCAACAACTATAACTGTGGACATGTCGGTGGACCAACAGCTAGTAGGACCAATTAAGAGGAAAGTAGGCCCAGCAACAAGTCCCAAGGAAGAGGAGCAAAGATTACTGGTGGCACACATAGTGACTTGAGGGGTTGAGGTCAGGACCCAACTCCCCACACTAGATTGAAGCCCAGCAGAGAGCACAAAGGAGAGGATGGCACTCTTCCTCATCCTCCCCTTGGGACCTGTGGTCCAGTGAAGAGGACTCTACTACCACAGTAGAAAAACTGCCAGATCTAGTTCTAGGAGAACTGAAAAAAATGATTGACCCTAGGATACCCACACAAACAGTCTGCCCTACTCCCAACAGACCACAAGTTACTCCCTATACCATGTACCCCTACCCCAATCAGCAGCCATTCTCCAGTTGCATGACTCGGCAAGAGATTCTTACTATAGAAGCCTGCAAGGGCCAAACTATAAAACAAGAGTACCATTGGTCAATAAAACAAACAATAAGCAGCTCAGTTATAAGGGTCCCATGAGGAAAAATGGACCTCAAGATAGTTTGAAATCTCAGGGTATTAAGGCCTCACAGGATGGTGCCCCATTAGAAACCAGTTTTAAAGACAAGTGCAAGTATATCATGATAGCACCTAAAGAATCCGGAGTAACAACCATAGAGAAACTAAAAAAGATAAAAGAAAACTCAGAAACACAGATCAAAGTACAAGAAAAAGCAGCAAAACAAACCAAGTTCAAAAATAAAACTAATGAGCAGAAGACAGAAAATGAATCTCTACAAAAGAAAGTAACAGAGACTTAGGAAGTGAAGGATGCAATAAGAGATGAAGAGTACCGAAGAAAGCTATGGAAACAGAACTGACCAAATGGAGAAAAGGATCGGTGATCTGGAGGATAGAAATGTAGAAAGGAGCCAAATGGATGAAGAGAGAGAACTTAAATATAAAAAAAAATTGAAGAAATACTTTGAGAGTGATCTGACTCCATCTGGAAAGGCAACATAAGAATGAGGGATATCCTAGAAGGTAAAGAGGAAAGGGAACAGAAAATATATTCAAAGAAATGATTGCTAAAAATTTCCCAAACCTGGGAAAAAGACTGAATATACAAATCAATGAAACCAACAGAACTCCTGGTTATTTAAATGCAAAAAGACCTACACTAAGGTATGTAATTGTGAAACTATCAAAAGTCAGGGACAAAGAAGGAATATTAAAAGTACCCAGGGGAAAAGAGCAGTAACACACACAGGCATTCCCATCAGGCTATAGTCAAACTTCTCAGCAGAAGCTTTACATGCCAGGAGAAACTAGAATGATGTATTCAGAAAACTCCAGGATAAAAACTCCAGCCAAGACTACTATATCCTAGAAAATTCTCTCTCAGATCTGAGGGGAAAACAAAGTTTTCCTTGACAAACAAAAACAAGGAATTTGCTTCCATGAGACCTCCCTGACAAAAAAATGTTTACATATGCTCCTCTATCTAAAAATAAAGATCACAAAAACTAAACAAAACAATAATTAGACAAAACCAGAAAACAAAAGCCAAAATGACAGTAGCAAGTCCTCGGATATTAGTAATCACCCTAAATGAAAATGGACCACCAATTATATGGCATAGAGTGGCTAGATGGATTTAAAAACAAAAAACAACTATATGCTATTTTAACAGACTCATTTTGTAATAGTTCTCTTTCAACCAACAAAATACAAACAGTGCTCTTTTAGAAGTAGTGAAGACAACTTTATTACGTGAAGGCCATATGTAGAATCTGAACCCCTAAATACTTTTGGGATACACTTTTAGTGGTGAGGAGAGAGGAAGGTATGAATTAGAACAGGAATTGCAAACGGAATTCAGTTATTCATTTGTGAATTCCTCACATGGATAACACACAGGATTCATATAATTGTAAAATGCACATAGGATTTCATTCTCAGAAAGGGGTCCTTTTATCTAATCAGTAGCTTCCAGCCAGTCTAGACTTTCAGGCACCTGGTGGCTGGGTGGCCACTGTTGGTCGTCAGCGGCTAGAAACTGGGGTGCGGCTTCCTCTCTTCTACAATTTTAATATAGAGAGACAAACACAGACAAATTGGAGTTGGAAAGTGGTACTCCAAGGTAGTGGGTTGGTTAGGAAATCAAAAGTAAAGTTAAAAATACCAGGAATCAAATAAAAAATCAGAGGTGACTTATAGGAATCTATAGGATGCAATAAAAGAAGTACTAAGAGGAAAATACAGTCCTACTTCTGGAAATAAGAAGAAACACAAATGAAAAAACTTAAGTCTTCACATAAAGGAACTAGAAAAAGAAAAAAATACTAGTAGAAGAAAGGAAATAATAAAACTTAGAGCAGATATAAGTGAAACAGAGATTTAAAAAAAGATTATTTAAAAATAAGAAATTTTTGCTTCAAAAATGGCAGACTAGTAAGATCTTAACCTTGCCTGCTCCCCACAGCTCAATGACAATAAAACAACTATTTGGCAGTCATGATCTTTGAAAAGAAACAAAACCAACAGCTCCACAAAGAGTGGGGAAACATACCTCCATGAAAGGTAGGAGAAGCTGATCTGTCATGGCACCACAACACCCTATTTGGAGACTATGGGGCCACAGGGAGAGACCAGAAAAAATGACACTCTCTTGGAGCTAAAGGACTTTTTCCCACAGCGAACCCTTCTATATCTGGTAACTGGCTTTCAGCCTCTGAGTCTGGAACCTCAGTGTAGGGTGGAAAAGAGGGCTAGTCTCCCTGTAAAATAGAGACAAGTCTTCCTCACTGTGCTGAATTGGAGGTTGCCATTGCTGGAAAGCCCCTGGCATCAGGGAGGTGGCCCACCCTCTTTGCCATTAGCATGATGGTGCTGAACTATTGGTGCCTAATGGGCAGGCAACCCTAGCTAGCTGGCTAGCTAGGTCTGCACCACCCCTGAGGATAATGAACTGTTTCCTGACAAGGAGCATTCCATTCTACTCTTTTCACAGGGAAAATAAGGGGAAGGGCTCCATAAAAATGGCAGCTCCTGCCAATATGAGGTTACAGCTAAAGAGCTTCCAGTCAGCTTGGTACTTCTTGAAATTCCACCCCCAGTCCTCAAGTCCTCAAGGCTTATTTGCAGTCCCCTACTGGAACTACCAATCCTCTGGAGGACTGAGGAACTTTCACAAGAGTATATTCCACTAAGAACAGTTTCCAGTTCTTTCTCATCTATGAGCTGTGCTGTGACTCCCTGCTTGAGGAGTAGGCCCATAACTCTTGGGTGTCTCTCCATGGGGTTTGATGTTCATGCCTCTGACTCTGGGGAAAATCTCTGCAGTCACTATCGCAACTCAAACCCTCAGGCCTGAACACAGGGCTCACTCTTGAGCTTCAACAAATCAAATGAGTGTTGAGATCTCACAACTAAAGGGAGCCCAGCTTTTCAGAAAACACCCAGGTCTATTCTGTGCAACTCATCACTCTAACACAATGCCTTTTACATATATGAAACCTAACCCAAAGATATAAAAACATAATGCCAAACAGATTGAAGAGACAGAGAAAGATACACAAAACGATGGACAAGAACAAAACCCCAGGGGTAAATCTGAATGAAACAGACTTAAATAAACTACCTAATGAAGATTTTAAAACATCAGTCTTAATCATACTCACTGAAATCAGGAAAACAATGAAGGAACAAAAATTTACAAATAAAGGTAGAGAAAATATGAGGCAGTTAAATACACAATCATGGAGCTAAAGAACATAATAGCTGAGCTAAAGATAAAATAAAAGTTCTTTGAAAGAATAAAAAAAATAGACAAACCATTAGCCAGACTCATAAAGGAGAGAGAAAACACAAATAAAAAATGAAAGAGGAGAACTTACAACTGATACTACAGAAATAAAGATTATGAGAGAATACTATGGACACCTTTATAGCAAGAAATTGGGTAACATAAAAGACATAGACAAAATTTTGGAAACATAACATTCTAAGACTAAATCAGGAAGAATTAGATATCCTGAGCAGATCAATCAAAAGAAGGAAATTAAAATAGCGATTAAAAATTTCTCAAAAACCAAAAACTCAGACCAGGTGATTTCACAAGTGAATTTTATCAAATGTTCAAAGAATTAATACCAATCCTTTTTAAACTGTTCCAAAATATCAAAGATTCCAAACTTCTAGGCACTTTTTTATGATGGCATTACTCTGATTCTGAAACCAAAGACAACATCATAAAAGAAAATTACAGACCAATATCTTCAGTGAATATTGATGCAAAAATCCTCAATACAATACCATCAAAAAGAATTAAATAATTCATTAGAAGAATCAGACATCACAATCACAGGGGATTTATTCTACGGATGCAAGGATGGTTCAACACATGCAAATCAATCAATGCAATACACCACATCAACAAAGAGAAAATTAAAAAATTACATGATCATCTCAATAGATCCAGAAAAAGCATTTGATAAGATTTAACACCCTTTTATATTAAAAACTCTCCAAATATGTATGTACACAGAACATACATCAACATAGTAAAATATAATGATAGACAAACACATAGCTAATATCATACTCAATGGGAAAAACAGAGCTTTTCTCCTAAGACCAGAAACAAGGCCTCAATGCCCACTAACCCGACTATTATTTATATAGTTTTGGAAGTTCTGGCCAGTACAATAAGACAATAAAAAGACAAATTGTATCTAAATTGGAAAAGAAGAAAAAGTCGCTATTTTCAGAAGACATGATATTATAGAGAACTCCTAAGACTCCAGTAAAAAGCTGCTAGAACCAATAAACAAATACAGTAAAGTGGAATAAAATTGAAAGATTAGAAATAAATTCACGCATATATAGGCAATTAATTTACAAAGATGCCAAGGGCATGCAATGGGGCAAGGCTAGTCTCTTCACTAAATGGTGTCAGAAAACCGAACAGCCATGTGCAAAAGGTAGAAAGTAGATTACTACCTAACGCCATACACAAAAATTAATTCAAAGTGGATTAAAGCCTTAGATGTAAGGCCAGAAATCATAAAATCCCTAGAATACACCATAGGCAAAACAATACTGGACACTGACCTAAGCATTATCTTTGGAAACTTAACTCCAATGTTAAGGGAATAAAATGCATAAAACTGAAAAGCTTCATTACAGAGAAAGAAACTCTCACCAAAACAAAAAGTCATCCTATTGAATGGGAGAAGATATTTGCATATCATACATCTGACAAGGGGTTAATATCCAAAATATATAAAGAACCCATTAAACAACAGTAAAATAATTCAATTAAAATATATACAGGATCTTAGTAGTCACTTCTTCAAGACACATGAAAAGATGTTCTACTTCTCTTATTATGGGAAATTAAAAACAAAATAACAAATGAGATATTGTCTCACACCTGTGAGAATGGCTAGTATTCAAAAGACTGGAAACAACAAGTGTTGCTTAAGATACAAGAATATGAGAAAAGGCAACTCTTTATATACTGTTGGTAGGACTATAAAATGGTGCAATCAGTATAGAAAGTAGTGGGGAGCGTCCTCAAAAAATTGAGAATGGAAATATCATATGATCAGCTATTCTTCTGCTGGACATTTACCCTAAAAACACAACACTAACTTGCAGAGATATACATGTCCCCATGTTAATCTCAGTTTTATTGTTTACAATAGCCAAGAGCTGGAAACAACCTAAGTGTCCATTGCCAAATGAGTGAATAAAGATGTGGTATATACAAAATGGACAACTACTTACCTATCAACAAAGATGAACTTCTGCCATTCACAACAACACAGATGGACCTAGAGGGAATTATGCTTAGTGAGATGAGCCAGGAGAAAGACAGACATATGATATCACTCACTCATATGTGGTATAAAGTGAATCCAAGCATATACCTGAATTAAGTCAAACAAAAATAGACTTTAAGTGAATAAAAACAAATTACAGACATCACATCATATGATTTCACTCATATGTGATATAAAGTGAATCCAAGCATATACCTGAATTAAGTCAAACAAAAATAGACTTTAAGTGAATAAAAACAAATTACAGACATCACATCATATGATTTCACTCATATGTGGTATAAAGTGAATCCAAGCATATACCTGAATTAAGTCAAACAAAAATAGACTTTAAGTGAATAAAAACAAATTAGTGATTGCAGGAAGAGATAGGAGGTAGGCAATTTGGGTAGAGGGATCGATTGTATAGTGAAGACTGAAATGGTGAGCTTCATTTGGTATATACAGATGTAGATTTAATATGTGCTACACCTTAAGCTTATATAATGTCATGGGGCAATGTTCCTATAATAGTTACTTTAAAGAAAAAAACTGAAAATATAATGCCTATCTCGAAAACTATGCAAAAAACCAATCCACTCATCCTCTTATTCATACCAGAAAGTTTCTTTCTGTCATTCTTGTTCTTATAAAAAATACTATTTACCTTGGTCAAATACAAAACAAAAATCAAACTGATAATGATATAAAAATACTAAATAGCTAAAATAAGCCCCTCTGAGTAAAAGAAATGATTTATAATTTTAAAAGAAAAAATATAAAATGGAAAAAATGGTTTTGGAATAGCAAACACTCTCCAGAAGTACCTTGAGATGAACTAAAGTCATTGACAGGTGAACTAGTGGTTGATAACATTGTTTTTGACCACTTTACTTCCTGATAATTCATTTAGAGCCAGAGGCAAAATTTTGAAATTCAAGCAATAATAAAAACCATACAGAGCTGCTATAATTGGAAAATGAATGAAACTTTTTAGTTTAAAAAATATGAATAAAACTTAAAAGAAACCCACTTAACAGCTATAAAACTTTCCTACCACCCATAGAAATTACCAAAACTCTTTTATATAAGGGATAGATATTCATAAATTCATAGAAATACGCAAATACATTTCAAAATTGCCTCAAGGTACACAAAATTTAGTGTGTGTTTATGTAGAAATTCACATTTATAGGAGAGAATTCAATTTTGACACATAGTCTGTTTTATCAGGTTGGATTTTTATCCATTTCTTTTCTTAGCCAATATGTTTGTGACATTCTCACCTGCAGCTCTGCCAAAACTGGGTTGGAGGTGGAGGAGCTGTGGAGAATATTTGGAAGACTGCTACAGTACTGCAATCATGAGATGAGGGAGACCTGAATCAGTACTCTGTGAATGTGCTTTTGTCATTCTCTTACCCAGAACAGCTTTTTAAAGGGGCTAGGTCATACTCTGGACTCTCCACAGTGCCTTTGGTTATCTTGTTTATAGGATTTGCCACACTCTGTTCTAATCATCTGCTTACTTACGCTTTCCCACAAGACTACATGCTTCTAAATGGCAAGAACTTTTCATTACTGTATCCCTGGTGACTAGCAGAGTCTGGTGCATAGTTAGGTCTTCCAAAATGGTTGTTGAATAAACAGAATCTTTATATAATTCTTGTGACTTCCACATTCTGCAGCGTCCTCGACGAAAGCTTCTTCAATGATTCTCAATTATGGAAACAATGCTGCAGTATAGGATTCACTTGGGTATTCAAAGTTTGCTCAGCATTCTTTCCAATGGAGTGTCTAGTTGCATGTACCACAGCAAGTAGCCTTTTCAATTGCAGAAGTGCAAGTGAATCCAACTTAAACATGAGGGTGGTACAGTGTAAAGGAAATTGTCCAATTACATCAATCAAGCATGGCTGCTTCAGTGGTCTGTAGAGAAGACATATGTTGTGATCACACTTGCAGCTTAGTTACCACTACAAAATGGTGAGGCTGAAGACTGAAAGAAGTTAAGGAAGAGTATGAATAATTCCTTCATAAGATAATTATAAGGTCAGCCACCTCTAGAGGAGACCAGCCCACATACATCCCAAGGACCCAGTTTCTTGTCCCAGGTCTTGGGGGTGGGGAACAACAAATATGAACGATATAAAAATAAAATAAAAAATGCTTCTTCCTCCTCTCTCTTCCTGCTTGCATGCCTACTTGCTTTCATTCCTGCCTTCACCTTTCCTTTAAAGAAATAAAATAAATTTTATAAAAATATGGAGATAACATTGAGTTCCTCCTCTCAGTCAGGCATGTCCTAACACCTTCGACAAAGATAGGTACCATATTTTACATTAAACCCCATTTTACAAATGAAGAAGCTGAGAAAGAGAAGGGAATGTAATTTTCCTAAGGTCATAAAGCAAGAGTAAGGAAGAGCTGGCATGTGAACGTAGGCATTCTGTGTCCAGAGTCTGTGAAGATAAGCACTGTGCTGTATGAATTCTAGAAGTCTATGTGCTATATGAATTATAAAAGCCTATGGCGCCCTCAGAACCTTCCGTATGAAATGAGAAAAGATAACTCTTCCCAACTCTCCTATGATTCTAAACCAAGCCTCCTGGGCTGAGGGCACTATCTCTCTGACTCTGGAGGGGTGGAGGACTCTTACATCCTAGAAGAGTGTATTCTCATCCAGCCACTGAAAAGAACTCTGAGCAACAACTCCGTGACTGAATCTGGTTCATCCCTAGACAGTGGTCTTGACATCAAGGGCATTTCTGCTTCTTCCTACTGAGAAAGGTTCAAATGGACCAAATACTAAGCTGTGTTCTGATGTGCTCACAATTCCTCTACATTTCCCAATTTTGTTTTCTATCAAACAGGGATGATACTAATTTCTACATCATAGCATTCATAAATCTACATCATAATAAATAGGGGGATTATTATAGGAAAATCTATTCTAAAACTTACACAGTATTGTAAGCCAATGAAACAGTAATAAATGGTGCTGGGGACAAACTGAATAGTCAAGAATATTGTACTTGACATGAGTAGTGTAGTAACTCTTTAATGTCTTGTCTCTCTCACTAGATCTATGAATCTGTCAAATGCCAGGACCAGGGATTTCATGGATGTTTGATATTTGCCAACTCACCAAGGCGTAGTAATTCAACAAGTGCTCAGGACAGGTGAATATTTATAATCTATTGTAAGTATAAATTAACATGTTCTCAGTGAGAAGTGAGAATACAAAAAGTTTGACATTGCAGAAGTAAATGAAGAAGAAACATCTTAGAATACTTTCTTAAGAAGGAAGGAAAATAACTTTCCAAAGGAAAAGCCCATACATATTATACAGGGAGAAGAAAATTTAGGACAGCCTTAAAGTGGTTCTTAATTTTACTGAAACTGGTGCTTCCTGGCAGCTCAGGTGCTAAGTCAACAGCTATGACATGGACCATGTAAAGCCCAGGGACCTGGTTTTGTGACCAAGGGCTGTGGGGAAAACCCCAAAATAAACAAATAAATAAGAATGCTTCTTCCTCCTCTCTCTTCCTACCTGCCTGCCTTCATTCCTGCCTGCCTGCCTTCCTCTTAACATTTTTTTTTTTAATTTACTGAAACTACAGACTTCCATTTAATGCAAAAGCATGGAAGTAAGTGCACCTGCCATGTTTTATGATATCATAGCTCTCTTCGATTATGACTCATTATAAATGTTTAGTCACCTCTTCCTGTTTCCATGAAGATGTGTTAGCTGCCAACATGCTGGGCTTTACTTGTGCACTAGGTGATGTTCTGTGTGCAAATATGCATCTGAGATACTTTGCAATAGTCAAAGTCGAGACAAAGGGTACTGTCTAAAACAAGAGTATAAATCTATACCTTCACAGACCTTAATAACAGGTAAGGAATGCCATGTACTTTGATTAGCATCATGCAACATCCATGTAAAGCATATTTCTAAGAACTCTAGAAACTGTGACTCAAGCACTTGTCTGAAAACCAGCAATAACATGTGTGCTCTTTACAATTTCTTGCTCACTTCTTTTTTCCCCCTCTTAGCTCAGATAATTCACTCAGTTGTATACAGTTCCCATTATAGGGCTGGGAAAGACTTTGCCGCAAGATCTCTTTTGGAATACAGCCAGCAAAAAGAAGTCACAAAAATCATATGGCACTGGGGCAGTCTAAGAATGGAGGATGGAGAGCATTGAACATGGTCCCTGTCCTTATATGGTTAAAAATATTTGGTCTTATTTAACATGTAGATAGAACTTACCAAGAGCCAGTCACTGTTCAAAGTACTTAAAAGTTCATTCATCAGGGAGAATAAACATTGATTATCTGGAATCTGGCTAATAGTTTTTGTTTGCAGGAAAGAATGCATTTGAGTTACAGTTGTATACTGGTACGATGAATGCAGCTGATATCACTTCAAGTCAGTTCTGAGAAACGAGGCAGCAGCCACATGCTGGAAACTATGCAGTTGTACTAAGGAGCTCAGACTGCATCCCCAGGCCATGCGGAGCTTCCATTATTAGAGAAACAGGATCCTGTTTGTGCAGAGGGAGTATGGGTTGTGACTGGGCTGGGATTTCAGGATAAAGATGTTTTATTCTTTGATGAAATAGAACAAAGTTGCCTCCTGGCTGTGTCTACACATTGAAAAAGGGAAAAGAGAACTGAGAGAATTGTCCAGTGTTGGATACATTTTAAGTCCTCCATAGATGCAGTTCAATGAATAGAAGGATTAAAGCCCAACTGCAATTGAGCCTCCATTCCCTTGATAATTCATGAATAAATGGATGTAGTTTTTTGACTTTTATAGTCCTTTTATTTTACCTTATGTTCATGTACTCATTTTACTCATGGAAAATTCCAATCATATGGATAGTATTAATAACAACAACTACCATTTCTTTAAGGCCTGCTTTGTGCCAGACAAATGGTTTGTGCTTTGCCTATATCTTATTTAATTCTTACAGCTCAGTAGGCGCTATTGTCCTCTTGCAGGTGAGGGCTTTGAAATTCAAAGAGGTTATATATCTTTCCAAGGTCATTTAGCTAGCAAGGAGGAGAACTGAAACTCTTACTACTGGATCTACTCTCCCTAGATCCTTAACTTGGTCTGTACCAGCCTGCTTATTGGTCTCTGACTGAGCATGCTACTTTGCCTTCCCCAAGCATTTTGCTCTCCGCTCTTTCTATCTGGAAAGTCTTGCTGAATTGTCTGTTCTAACTCTTTTGTCCTAGTTTAAATATCACTAACCTGAATGTTTTCTTCCTTACATGCCCAAGATTAGTCCTCAGTAGCAAGCACTCACATTGACACTGGAAATGAACTAGTTGGTGAACAGTATGCTAGGCATGTCTGAGACAAAATTTCTCTCCATTCTCTGCATTGAATCAGTAGGGATACTAGTGAATATGTGAGAGAGAAGAGGTAACGAGCCTGCTAAAAGGCATCTTCTTGAGCCTCCATTGCTGACTCACAGAAACTACATCTGTAGTCCCAAGATCCTGGAATATGCAAGTATACCAGGTCATTCCTAAGGACACTAAGGTTTGAGAATCTTTGTTAGCATTAGGCTACACACAGCTTCCCTGGTGCCAGGCTCCCCAGATATCGGTATGGTGTCTAGGTTGAATTCAACACTTCTAAAAAAAATCAATAGCTCCTACAAGAAAGAAAGAATTGCAGCGATTGCACCTTTTTGTTTAGGTATAAGGACATTTGGGATGTAGTATTTTAAAATGCAATACAAATTAACTTAATCCAAAATAACTTTAAGATGATTTTTATTAAGCCTGTCAGATACGTTTATTGTCAATTTGCAATGGCCCTTCCTGAAATGTGGGCTCTTTAGAGGTATGAAATGTGTTTTTTGCTTTCTCTCACCCATCTCCTAAACCCTTTGCAGACCTAGCATATGGTTGTTCTGTTAATTAATTTTTTATTTCTTTACTTCACAATGTTATATTCACTTTGTGATACTGAATTGCTTCTCAGCTTGTATTTTACACCACCAGAGTTCCAGTGTCCTTCACCACCACCTTTCCCTCTTTCCTCCCTTCCCATTCTCCCTACCGTACTCCCCCAGTAATTACAGTCCTGTGTCCTGTTATTTTTCTAGGAATTTCTATGTTCATTTATTTCATTTCATTATATTGCACATGTGAGTGATACCACACTACAAATTCCTCAAACAATTAAAGATTGACCTGCCATTTGACCCAGCAATCCCACTCCTGGCAGGATTCATAATCAGAAAAAATGTCTGCACCCCGATGTTCATAGCAGCACAGTTCACAATAGCCAAGACATGGAAACAATCTAAAAGCAGATGATGGATAAAGATGCTGTGATATTCAGACGTAGCATGCAGCTGGGAATAAAAGTGTATATACTCACTGAAATGAATAACTGAAGAGGAGGAAAATCTTAATCACAGAACAAACACTGAAATCTACCCAAGGGTTTCATTCAGCAGACATTTGTGGCCAAGTGTTGGTTGTGAGTAGACACAACTTTGGACCAGTCGTAGTACCTGGCTTCAAGGAGATTATTATAGACATTATGCATACAACTAGACATTAATGCATACAACTAGAATAATAATACAGGGAACTATGATTCATACTATTATGAAGGTATGAAAATGCCTTATAGAGGATCATGGGAAATGCTTTTCTACTATTAGATTAGGGAAGACTGCATGGAAGAAGGGCCATACACCTAAAAATAGAGTAGCCTGTATCTTTAAGATAGAAAGTAGGTTATAAATATTTCTGTTTGTATACACTATGAATTATGGCCCAATAAAAATGAGCTAGGAAGGCAGTAGGGATTTGTCCTTACTTTTTACACCAGTAAGTACAGAATCCATAGGAAGATTATTTGATATAAAAATATTCACCAACTAATAAAACACTGGCAATGTATTAAACATTCTCAGGGAGGAAAACTAAGAAATAAACATAATAAATCACTTTAATGGTAATAAAAACAAGACAAATCAAAGTCCCAGTGCTGACTTTCCAGCTATCTTAGAACAATCCTCTATCTTGAGAACAATTGTCAACATAATTCCAAAAACTTATGAAGGACAGCATGTAAATATTATATTAAACAGTTTTTCATTTGAAAGACTTGCCTGCCTCACATTTTATAGCCTCCCCATTCAGAATGTGAATTTTTGCCTGGAAGTTGCTTTGTTTTATTATTTCTGCCACATATGCTTTTAAAGGATTGTGTGGTTGAATACTAATTCAGACATTCTTCTTACATTTTTTAATTCCCTAGATGGAGTTTAATTTCTTTGTTATGACTACTCAAGTTTTTTGAAATAAAGTAGAATTTCAGGTGCACAGATTTATTCTGACTTTGGGGCATCTTAAAGTCTGCTGATATCAAATGCTATGCACAAGCTACCCACAGGTCTAATGCTTCCCACTTTTCTTTTGTTAATGAAATGTTTGCACAGCTGCTGCAGTGTGTACAGGAAGATTAAAACCTGCTGTCACTTTGTTAAGAGAAACCTGGGGGAGATTTAACACACCTGGCCTGGGGATTAAGGCAATTTGGTAAAACCAAATTTGCGCATTAGTTCACAGGAGCTTCAACTTGGGGACTGAAAGGGGAAAGGAAGTTGTGCTGACCTTTAAAATTGACCTGAATCAATTAACTCATGTTCCTGTCAACTCTTCATGACTTATACTTAGGCTGAAGCTACCTTTAACACTCCTAGGAATTCCTACTGGAGAACAACTTCTTCAGTTGGTTTGAGATGGGTCAAAACAAAATAGCGTAGTAATGATGTCATGTGATGGAGGTGTTAGTTAATGCTACAGTTGTAATCACATTGC
The DNA here is from genome assembly GCA_004363575.1 of Solenodon paradoxus. Lineage (NCBI taxonomy): Eukaryota > Metazoa > Chordata > Mammalia > Eulipotyphla > Solenodontidae > Solenodon > Solenodon paradoxus. The sequence continues at coordinate 64,069 of RJWH01004849.1, read as the reverse complement.
AATATGTAGTTATCACACCAACATGCAGGACAACTTCGATGTGCACAATGTTCTGTCAATTAGATTTGAATTTAAAAAGAAAGTGTACCATAACTGTGGTGAGAAAGCAGTTTCCCATTGGAATCATAAATGCAGTTCTTGTCAAGCAGGTCCTGGAGAACTAGAAATCAATAAAATAAAACAGCAAGCCACTTGCATAGATCAGAGGAGTAATTTGACAAGTGGTGTCCTGAGTGTGAAACAAAGAAAGAAAACGTCCCCAGAGATAGGTAGCTCCAGCAATTGTCAAGGCCCGGTTTTCCCCATCAACAGAACAGCATGCCAGCCTGGAGCAGGAATGGCTTGTGACTTGCCTGAAGAATGAAAGAGCTCCTGGTGATAAGTCTGCTTACTCTTGGGAAGGGATCACTCAAAGGCAGAGTAGGCCCTCAAGAAAGGACCAGGTGCAGCAGGCTTGGAGGACGCAGGAGTTCACATCTTTACTCTTTGTACTTGAGAGGGTCTTGTACTGAAGAAACCCAGCCTGCCTTCAGGCAGCAGACTGGAGAGCAGAAGGTCCCAGACAATGTAACAACTTGCCCAAGACTAGTCAATCTGACTTTGAAAATGCCAGGGAGGAGGTAACTCCATCTCTTTGTCCTAAAGACATGGACAAGATGCCTCAACAAAGGCTGCTTTTCTGAGAACACCAGGAGTGGCACTCTAGTCAAAGGAAGAGAAATTGAAAGAATTTATAACAAAGCATAAATCCAGTGCTGTTGAAAACACAGCCCAATGGATTGAATTGATAACAGTAATTGATTTCAAAACAGTTGCAGTTCACTTCAACACTGACCATCCTTTGCAGGGGTACATGGAGTCCATTCCCAAACCCGGGCATCACTGAAGCTGTTCCAAGAGGGAGCTTGTCAGGCAACAGCTCTCCCCTTCCTGTCTTCTCCCATGTTCTTTGGATTCAGAAACCATAGCAGGTTGGGATTTATCATTAGTACAAGAGACTCTATGCGCAGTAGGGTCCTTCAGTGAAGAGGATGGGCCTGTCGTGAATTTCTGGAATGGGCAATTATCTGCACTATTTCCTTCAAGAACCACTGATTGATCAAGCTAGTTATTGACTTCTTCACTTGTAAGCATTACTATTGTTTGTCAACAGTATGCTCTAAGGTGAAGGGCAGTTGGCTTTCAGAAGTTCCTGGCTAAATTCGACTGACAGACAAGCAACAAGACAACAGATGGACGCTGCTGGAAAGCCATGCCTCTCGCTTACTGCTCCTTCCCACCTGCTGCTAGAGCCTGCTGTTTTTTCTCTACACAGTCTGCTCCATAGCTCTGCTTTCCTCTCTGTCATAGCCATTCCCTGGCAGCTCAGCAGGTCATGACCACATTCTCGTCACAGTGCTCCCTGGGCCAGTCCTACTCCACTCAGCTAATCTTCAGGGCCTCTGTTTTAGTCACATTTTTTATACTTGACATTTGGACCAACTCAGTCTGCTCAATCATTCGAGTGTATCATCTTTCTGTGAGCTCCAATGTGGGGCTGGGACCTCAAAACAAATCTTATGTGTTGTTTGCTATGACTAAATTATTGGAAATGACCTTGCTATTAAGAACCCAGGGTCCAAAGCCTTGGTTTTACTTGGATAGGAAGTCTGTCTTTTCCTGGCTACGTGATGAGGAACAGCTCACTGCACATTTCTGTACCTTATTTTCATCATGTGGAAAATACAGCTAATAATTGTATTTAGTTCACAGGGCTGTTATGAGAATTAAATGGGTAGTTCTTTGTAAATAAAAGAGTGCCTGACAGATTGTCAATGTTACATAAGGTTAAATAAAAATTAACATGAAGTAGTATAAATATTACTGCAAATGCATCTGCTGTTCAGACATTTACATAAGAAAATCATTTTACCCAATAAGAAAATAAAAATAACTAAAAAGACGACCAAAATTTCATATATAATAGTCTTTATCTATAATAATACATATAAATATTGCCTTTTTGAAAACATTTACTATTAGGACAAACAATTGTTTAATAAGGTCTTTATCAAGACCACTGAGGTATTTGAAATAAGTCAACATCTCCCAAGAAATACTTTTAGGTGCCAGATACTCTCATCTCCTTATGTCTTTGCTTGCATTTTCTCTCTGCTTCAATTATATTTAGAATCCTTTTCCTGTTATAACCCCACACATCCTCAAAGGCTCACATGTCATTCTGCCTGCCATCCATGGTCCTCCAAGCAGGGATGATGACCTCCTTGCTTGCTTAGCCACATGACAATGTGTCCCTAAGTCAGAAGGTCGCAGTGTGCCCCAATTAAAACAGGGTTATCTGTTCACATGCACGCCTCTTCCCAGAGCAGAGAACCATGTAAGGACAGAGAGTGGTTTCCTCCACCTTTGTATCCACAAAAACTACCCAGCTCAGAATCTGGCAGAGTGCTACTTAGCTAACGCAGAACTGACTTGTTTCACTTGAGTTTCTTACTTTTAGGCCAACCAAGTGACATTTGGAAAGTATGAATGACAGACTCTTTTGTCTGCCTGTTTTAAAATCGAAGAACTATAACACATATATTTGACCCTACATTTGTCACTCAAAATTTTAAAAAAAATGGTGCTTCCTCAGTAGTTTAACTGTGTTTGCCATGTGCTTTACCTGTTTTTTTCTACTTCACTCCCTCGGCAGTTATATTTTGAGGTTTCAGTTTCTTTGGATATTATTAGAAAGCAAAATTTCTGTCTTATACATACATAGACACTGATCGTGATCACCAGTTCTGTCTTCTCATCTTCCTAGGCTCACAGGAAGACTGCATCTCCCAAGTTTCCCTGTATGTAGGAGCAGACATATGACTGAGTTCAGTTAAAGAGAGAATAGAAGTGATAATTGCTGCTTCCAGGCCGGCTTATCATTCTCATTCTCTATCTGCCTTCTAAATAAAAGGGGCCTCCAAGGCCCAAGAAGAGGATGAGGCACAATATGAAGAGTGTAGCTTACTGAATGATTTCATTGAGAACAGGTTCTTCTGCTGAACATATAGAACCATGATTGGAGTAAGAGTTAAACTTTCATAGGGTTAAGCTACCCAGTTTGTAGAACTATTTGTTACAGAAAGTAGTACGCTAATATACCTCAGCACCCTACAGATTACCTGCCACATTGTAGTCATCTTGTGACAAATTGAGTGACTACGCGAATGACTATATTTAATTGTTGGTTAAATGAGTAATAAAATACATCTGATAAGTACTAATTTAAATCAGTAAAAGGGATCAATTCTATGAAGGATAGAATTGGAGTTTTAGTGGTAAACACAATTATATACCTGTCCTTAGCCACTGCCTCTTATATGCTTATGAATACCAATATTTCTGTAACTTAGAAAATATCTTTAGGAGATGAAGACTTACATTTTCTGAAATATAGCCACTATGCCACTCTTTATATCATTTTCAAGAAATCATATTAACTTTTCCCATGGACTTAGGAGTCCTCAGAACTGTTGGCAGGATCTTGATGAGGACAGCAGTTTGGAGTAGGTCTGAAGAACACTCTGACATTCTCTCCTATCCTTTTCTGTGTTCCATAGTTTTGTTCAGATTTTTTTCTGAATATTGACTAGCAAGGTCAAGAGGAGTGTTCTTTTTTAAGAGCATTCATTTTAGTTGTCCCCTTTCCCTGTTCTATGCAAGTCCTCATACCAAGAACATTTTTATATTTTATATAAATCATTTCCTGTTGAAAAAATTAACCATATTGATTGCATTTATCCAATTGTGTTCTGAATCCATTCCTAAACCCAGTACTTACATATGGGGGTCGGGGGCAGGGGGAAACTTTCCCATACCAACAAAAAACATCTTGGACACCAGTAGGGTGAGGTGTCTGAGAATCACAATTCATTTCTGACACTATCCAGAGATAGAATCAGATTCTACATGTAAAGGTCTCAGTCCCATAAGATAGCCCTGCACTCACACACCAGTCAAATATGTAGGTTGTTACCTATGCTTTTGACCCATAGGCTATTGATCGGAGGCTCCAGTGAGCCCCTCCAACTCAGGATTCCAATCTCCAGTTCAGGCTATTGTATTTCTGACCAGCTGGCTATAAATTAGAAGTTCCCATGGTCCTCTTGTTAGCTTTGATTACTTGACTAGAGAAGCTCACAGAATGCAAGAAACCAGTTAACTCTTTCAATTACAGGTTTACTGCAAAGAATGTTAAAGGATACAAATCTATAGCCAATAAAGAGACACAAAAGGGCAAGGGCATGCAGCCCCATACATGCTGACAAACAAAAGTAGTCTGTTTCCCCAGCCTGAAAGCTCACATAACCCCATTCTTTATTTGGTTTTGTAGAGGCTGCATCACTTCAGCATGATTGATGAACTCATTGGACATTAGTGACTGATTCAACCTCCAGTCCCTCAATGCTCTGGAAATCAGGAGGAGGGGCTGTGAATTCCAACCCTACATTCACTGTTGCTTCCTCTGGCAACTAGCCCCTACCCTTGTGGGGTCCAAAATCACCTTATTAACATAAATCCAGTTGTGGAAAATGGTTGATAAAAATAATAAGACACCCACAAAAACTTTGATGTCTGAAGCTTTTTCAGGAACTGAGGTCAGATATCAAATATTTTGCCAAAGAATGCTCTTATTCTTCCTACTCGAGAAGTTCCAAGGGTTTGGGAGCTGTGACATAGGAACTATGGATAAAGACCAAATACAGTTTGTTTCCAGTTTCTGGCTATTGTAAATAGTGCTGCAATGAACATAATAATGCATAAATCTCTTCAAATAAGTGTTTTGATTTTACAGTAAATACCCAGCAGAGAGATAACTGGATCATATGGGATTTCTATTCTTAATTCTTTACAGAATCGCCATACTGATTTCTAAAGTGGTTGCACCATTTTACACTCCCACCAACAGTGTGTAAGAGTTCTCTTTTCTCCACATCCTCTCCAGCTCTTTCTTGTTCCCATTCTCTTGGATAATAAAATAGCTATTCTTTGCATTTCCCTAATGATTACAGAAGTAGAACATCTTTTCATGTGCCCATTGCCCTTTGGTATGTCTTCTTTAGAGAAGAGTCTACTGAGGTCATTTGCCCATTTTTTCACTGGATTTTTAGTATTTTTGTTGTTGAAGTTTATGAGTTCTTTATATATTTTGGATATCAACCCCATGTCCAAGATATGACGTGTAAATATCTTCTCCCATTCGGGGGATTGTACCATTCTGAGCAACATGAGTGGATCCAGAAGGAATTATGCTTAGCAAGGTAAGTCAGAGGGAGAAAGACAGATATTGTATGATATCACTGTATGTGGTATATAGAAATAGTAAGCAAATGAATGAACTAAATTAAACAATAATAGACTACAAAAAAACCTAGATCTATTAATAGCAGACTTTTAAGGGAAACAAAGCAAATCAGTAGATGCAGGAAGAGATGGGGAAGGAGTGGGGGCTAAGAGGATAGAGAAGAATAATTGCATAGTGAAAGAAAAATAAGAAATAGTGTTTAACTTACTATATAATATACAAATTTTGCTAGCATATATAACTGAAACCTAGTTAAGTTTGAAATGTAATATTCCTTTAATAAAATCAATTAAAAAACAAGAGAAGGGGAAGAGGCGTGAGAAAATGGGTAAAAGGGATTAATTATATGGTGAATGATAGAAGTAGACTGCTGGTTGTGAATTTAATGTATCATTAACAAATGTTGATTTGTTGATTTATAATGGGCACTTTAACCCTTTATTATGTAATAAATGTAACATTCCTTCCATATATTTACAACAAAAGTCAAAAAAACTTGTACACATACAGACAAATGAAGGCAGTGTCTAGGGATTCAGAGTGAAGGATACACTGAACACACAAGCAGTGCCAGATATAAGATACACTATAGTCGTTTGCTAAGATACATGTGATATGGCTTGTTACAATCCCACAGATAGAACTCTCCAGAGGAGAGCTAATGAGTATAAAAAGTGTGGCTTGGGCATCATACTTCCATATAGCTACCCTATAAGTTAGCTTCCTTTCCAACGTGCTGAAGTCATACCAGGAGGTCACTTTGAAACTGTGATAAATGAAAACTCTGAGGCCATATAGGTGTGAACTGCTTGCTCTAAAGCTGCTGCTCTCTCATCTAAAATCCTAACTGTATCCATTGCCCTAGAGAAGAGATTGTTTTGCAGCACATACAAGGACAAATCTGGATACAAAATTCCATTATATAGAGAAAAGCAGACCTCACGTCAAATAGACCAATAATTTGTACTTCCTTTCTAAATTTTCACTTAAAGAACCCCTTGTAATAATATTATAGTATTTAAGGGCATACTTAGGACATATGTTTCTGTATGTGAATCCTCTCTCCAGTATTTACAGCCTATGGAAGGCTAATAAACCTGTTTGAGCTTAAGTTACATCATCTGCTAAATGACAGTAAAGTCGCTTGGTTCGTACTGTTTCATTAATTCAAAACATTTTTGAGCAGCTACAATGTGCTGGGTGCTGTACTAGGCACTAGGAATATAGTAATGGACAAGAGAGTCAATGAACCAAGAACCTAAGGTATTCCTGGGAAAGTTTTCAAGGTCAGCAATGCATAGTATTCAGAGGGTAAAAGGGTCATCATCTCTCAGCACTCTCCATAAAGCACAGTCACAAACACACACAGTGGCATACTGCTATGGCATTTGACCCTCAGCTAAAATAAAAAGTGAACTACCTGATTGGAATGGAAGATAGCTCTTTATAAGAGTATAGGAATATGAGCACCCTAGTTGAGTAGTAGTTGTATCTGCCACCTCTGGCTGGCACAGTCCACATCCATCCCAAGGACCCAGATTCCTGTCCTAGGGCTGGAGAGAACAACCAAATGAACAACTAAATAAATAAAAGGTTTCTTCTCCCTCTCTTTATTCCTGTCTATACCTTTCCTCTAAGAAAAAGAGTACAGGAAACTGATAGTGAATCAACAAAAGCCTTGCAGCAGCTATAGGCTTCCACAAAATACATGTATGTGTATGGTATGGAATGTGTATGGGTAGGGGAAACATCACTGCCTAGGAGAGAAACATTCTAAAACCCTCCTTTGGAAGCTTATTTGACAGTGCATTCGAGAAGTCTTCCTGCCCACCCTTCCTGTAGAGAAGCTAGTTGACATACCCAGCTACCAACTCAGAATCTGAGTTAGCCACCTATAGTAACTTGAAGGAGAGGACAGCAGGGTTGCAGAACTGCTCCCTTTGGATCTGGGCTCATCAATGAAAATCTTCATTCAAAAATAAATGATTGAAGGATAGGCCTCCCAGAGATATTCCCTTTTGTCATGAAGGTTATTTCGATCTCAGGTCAATTCAGGACCTACGGGCTCATGAAAAACATTTACCATTCCCTTAACTACCTAGAAATGTTACAACTGGGGCTCATAGCTAGAATTAGGTTATTATTAGAAATAACCTCTATCTCAAAAACCTATGTATGTATGTATGTCAAACACCTAAATACAGATGGTCTTCATCTTATGAATCACCCTCGCTTCCTCATAAGTCTTCCCCTGCTATCCTTGAAGACCCAGGCCCTATCCCATTCCTAAACTCAGATTACATATACCATCATTTTTCCCCCACTTTGAAATCCACAGTATATAGATTCCCCATATATATAAATAAGTTGGTTTTTTTCCCCTATTACTCTGTCTGAATTGGTTTAATTATTCGATCAGCTCAAGAAGAACCCAAAGAAACATGACAAGACATGAAATATTCAGGGGGAAGTTCAGAGATAAATTCCAACAATCACTAATAAGAATAAAGAGAGCAAGAACCAAGTAAATGAATGATACAAAATGATCTGCGAACTACCATAAGAATGATCTCCAAACTGGAGGAAACACAGAATATTTTAACATGAAAGAAAAGACTGAGTATCACATAGGATAAATAAAGACAGAACTCTTTCCCACATCTGGATACATCCCAGTGATATTTTATACCACTAAATCTGGAAAGCTTCCATAGAAGAAAAACTAAAATCAGATGATCAGGATTATCATCAGTAATTCTTTTATAACAATGAGTTTGAACCTAAAAATCAATATCAAATCAAAATACTATTCAAATGTGAGGGTAAATTAAAGACAAATTTGGACAAGCAAGAAACCAGAAGTATTATCTAGAGACACTTTTCTGAATGAAATATTTGATAATGTATTTAATTAAGTCATAAGACAGGAGGGAGGGAAGGAAAGAAGGAAGGAAGAGAAGAGGGAGGGAATTAACTGTAAATGAAAGAAGGAAAAAAAGGGGAGTAATATTGACAAACCTACTGTGCTATATGTAAATGTAAAAATACTATTATTTATACCTCAAAACAAGTTAATGCCAAAATGTAATATCCCTTCAATAAAAAATATGTATAAATAAATGTCCAATATCAGATGCCTGGATAAAGAAGCTATTGAACATATAGTTAATGGTATTCTGTGCAGCTACTAAAACAAACTGAAAAAGAAATAGTGCCCTTTGTAAGAATCTGGATGGAACCAGAAGGAACCAAGTTAAGTGAACTCAGTCAGAAAGAGAAAAAGAAATGTAGAGTGATTTCACTCATATGTGGAATATAATGAAATGAAACAAATAAACAGATAAATGCCAGCATAAAACTCACAGGACACAAGATGATGACTGTCAGGGGTGGGAGAGGGAGGGAAGGAAAGAGGGAAAAATGTGATGGTGAAAGACACTGGAACTCTGGTAGTGGGTGTGGTATTAAATACAGATTTGAGATGCAATTTCAATATCCAAAAATTAATATAGCATTGTGAACAAAAGAGGTGATAAAAATTAATCTATAAAAAAGAAAGGGACAGAAAGAAAAAAATGTATATACTAAGTCAAAGACCTACAGGGGAGGAAGCAGATATGTTGATATTAATACAGAGACTTTCATATCCAAGATTAAATTGAACAAAGAGGGTTAAAAGAAAAATTTTAGTATTGAGAAAATGGTCAGTCTGCCTATAAGATATGGTCTACAGAAACCTTTCTAAGCCTCTAGGAACATGTAAAATATACATAAAATGGCATTACCTTGTAGGATAGCGTTTGGTTCCCTCACCTCCATCTAAGCACAGTCCACATACATCCCAAAGACCCAGGTTCCATCCCAGGGTTGGATGGAACAACCAAGATAAACAGCTAAATAAAAATTGTTAAATGCTTCTTCCTCCTCTCTCTTCCTACCTGCTTGTCTACTCACCTTCACTCCTGCCTGCACCTTTCCTTTTAAAAATCAAATACAATTACGTATACATGAAGAAAAAAAATATCTAAGAAGAAAAACTTGACTTTTTCATAATCATGCAGAGAAAAATAACACATGTCTCTTTTTCCTCTAAACGCTAATAAAAATAATGAAATTGTTTCAAACAAGGCAAAAGGGAAGACTTACAACAAATAAAATCAGTAATTAAATGGAAAACATGAAAAAACAGACTTCATGAAAAAAGACAAAAGCCAATTTTTAAAAGTTGTGATAAAGTATATCTGGCATGAAATTGACCACCTTAATCACTTAAAGTGTACAGTTTAGTATTATTAAGTATATTCACACTATTTTGAAACAAACATCTAGAACTCGTGCATGTTCAAAACTGAAATTCTATTTCCAATAATTAATGATTCCACACTCCCTCCTCCCCACAGTCCCTGACAAAAAACACTTTACTTTCTGATTCAATGAATTTGACTACTCTAGATATTTCATATTTGTGGTATATTATATAGTATTTTTTATATGACTTGCTATTTCACTTAGCATAATATCCTCAAGGTTCATCCACATAGTGTTCCAGCATGTATCAGAATTAACTTCCTTTTCAAAGTGAATGATATTCTGTATATATATATATATATATATATATATATATATCACATTAAATTTATCTACTCATCCATCATCAGACTTGTTTGCTTCCAGATTTTGGCTATTGTGAATAATGCTGCTAATAAATATGGGTATACAAATATTTGAGATACTGTTTCAGTTCTTTGGGGTATATACCCAGAAATAAACTTGCTAGATCATATGACAAGTCTTTATTTGAGGAACTTCCATACTGTTTCCAATAGTGACTGAATCATGTTATATTTCCATCAATAGTATGTAAGAGTTCCATTATCTCTATATCTTCATTAACGCATGCTAGTTTTTTTAAATGGTCATTTTAAATGAGTGCAAGTTGATATCTCATTTGGGGTGTTTATTTTCACTTCCTTAATGATTAGTGATGTCACATGCTTTTTGACCACTTATATAACATATATCTTCTTTGGATAAATGTCTGGCTATGTTCTTTGCCCATTTTTAAATTGGATATTTTATTGCTCTTGAGTTGCAGAAATTCTTTGTAATTTTTGGACATTAATGCATACCAGATATATGATTTACAAGTATGTTCTCCAATTTTAAAGGTTGACTTTTCATTGTTGACTATATCCTTTGATGTACAAAAGTTTTTAATTTGGATGGAGTCCAATTTATGTATGTTTAAATTTATTGTCTGTGTAAAAGCCAGGATTTATTTTTTAAAAGCTATACAATGGCAAATATTTGTGAAATATGGAGAAGTTTGGAGAATTAGAGATCAAGTACATGCATAAGTATTGAACTTAAGCAATGAGAAGGGAAATATAACCAGAGATAATTCATGAAATCAATGTACTGCCAATTTTCAAATATCTAGTATTTTTGCTATAAAGTTTTGTAGACTGATTCAGAAACCTAATTGTAAAATGCTTAAGAATTGATGAGACATATTTCATATAGCACAATAGAAGTGGGAAATTAGCCCTACCCATAAAGTTATAGTAATTACGGAGAGTCTACTACTAGCACAGTACTAGAAACACATCAGTAGAATAGAAAATAAACTCTAAAAAAAACACTAGTTTAAAAGAAACGTGATATATAATAAATCAGTAAAATGAATCAAACATTTATAAAATGGTTTTAGGACAGTTACCTATGACAAAAAACATAGGATTAGATCTTATCTTAAATTCCAATTGTATTAAAGATCAGGATATGAAAACTATACATTTTAAACATACTAAAAACATTAGGATTTTTTTCATTGCTACAAAATAGAAATGGTATCTATGCAAGAAATAAAACACAAATGCCTAGAGAAAAATGTCAACAGGGTTGATGACAAACACCTTAAGGGAACGCAAAGTACAAATGAAATGTTAAGAGAAAATGTGTAGAACACAAACTACAAAAATAATGTCCAAAATATATACAGATTTTCTATCAAGCTGAAATCAAAGACAAGCAACTCAATATGAAAATAAGCAAAAATAATAAAGATAAGCTGATCACATGAACCACAAATATCTAAAATTATATTCTATTTCATTGTTTATTAGGAAAGCTAGAATACCAAGATAAATATTTTTTTCAGATTGGCATTCCTGAAAATCCAGTGGATTAAACATCTTGAGTCAACCAAAATGAAATCACAACATACCAAAACTCATGGGATACAGCAAAAGCAGTTCTAAGATGCAAGTTTAAAGAGATAAACACATACATACATCAAGAAACAAGATCTCAAATAAACAGCCTAACTCTACTTAAAGGAAGTAGAAAAAGAAGAATAAAAGAAGCCCAAAGTTAGCAAAGAAAGGAAATAATTACTAGAATACAAATAAATGAAAAGAATAGAAAACTGAACGTTGTTTCTTTAAAATGATAAACAAGAAATTTGCAAGCCTTCAGCTTGACTTACCAAGGACGAAAGAGAAATTCAAATGAAATTACAAAGAAATCTTTTAAATCATAAGAATAAACACTTTTGTGAGTGAACATTTAGTTTCATATGTTTTTGGAAATAAGACAATTTGCCTTTTGGAGGGCAATTTGGCAGAGTCCTACATGATTTTTAAATGCACAGATGCTTCAAACCAACAATTTGGTTTCTCAGTATCTATCCTTAAGTAAACCAAGAGTCATATTCAATGTTGATCACCCCATCATTGTTGAGTTACAACTTAGATGGCTATGAATTAGGAAGGGGCTAAATAAATTGCAGTAACATTTATAAATTCATTGATAAGTTTAAACACAATGATGCTATTTACTGACATAGAAAAATCTCATATATAATGAAAATGCACAGTATAGAGACATGGTCCAATTAGTATGCTTGTTTTTTGTAAGTATACAGCTAGAAGGATAGACACTAAGTGCTTCAGTGATTGTCTCTGGGAAAGAGAGGGGCAATTAAGGGCACATTTTCTATTTTTATACTACACTCCACATGTTTGAAGCAATTTTTACTACAAGATATAATATATACATTTCTTGCATAAAATTAAAATATCTATTTTCTTTCATCACTCGTGGATAAATAGTATTTCATAAGCTTTATTATGACTTATTTCCTTTTGATATAATTATTATTACCCATTTACATATCTCACTGGCCTCATTAAATTATTCTAAATTCAAATTTTTAATCTTAGTGAATTGATTGTGCTTATTTAGAGAGATAAAAATGAATAAAAAAAAAAAGAAAAAATAGCAAGCTGACATAACTCCCGCATTTCATTAGTTTCCCTGGCCCACAAAAACTATTGGATATATTTTTAATAGTCACTGGTTAGCCAAAGGCTTAGTGATGAAGCTAATCCATTAGTCCAGTATTATGGTTGTTAGCCAGACCTCATTGTCAGTTAATTAACCTGTTTATCCATTTCTGAGTCATTGTGTCCACTAAATATTCATTGGAAATCTCAATAATATTAGCTTTTGCACAATAATACAGCCTTCATGAATATGAACAAGTGTTAGCTTTCAATACTTATAAAGAGCATGCAAAAATACTTCAAAGGAATTTTCATTAATAAGTATTTTTTTTACTTTATACCTCATGCAAATGAATAAACAAATGTTTTATGCACTGACATTATGCAACGAAACATATTTGATAAAAAAGTTTGCACTGAAGTAACATATACTCCTATATTTTATAAAATCAGTATCTAAAATCAGTATAGTAGAATGGGTCTTGGTCAGACTTGAACAGGTCAGCATTTAGTGATACCTTTTTCATTTTTTCTGTTTGTTTTTCAGTGTGACATTGAAAAAAAGCACTTAATCTCTATGAACCTCATTTTTCTTCTATGTAAGACCTGTCCTTGTTCACTCAAAAGATTGTTAGAAGATTCACATGAAATACTGGAGGGCAAAATCTCAAGTGCAAAGCACTATGCACATGGGAGGTATGAATATTAGCTGCTGAGCCAATTCCATCAACAGAAGGCCAAAATAACTATTTGAGTTCTGTGCTGTCTTTCAAAACACTTTTTTCTTGTATTTCAGAATCAAGTCACAAGTATAAAATGCAATAAATACATTTCCAAAGCACAGCCATTGCAGAGACAAAGCCCTGTAAAAAGTGCAGACTACCATATTGTACTGAATAGTGTAGAAAAATAGCTGCAAGTCTTAGTCGCACCTTGTTATCTTTCAGTCTGTAGTGTTCTTTGGTGTTGGAACTGCTTCTTCATTCTCCTGGGAGAAAAGCTCAATGCTTATGGTGCAGTGGGAGGTTTACAGAAAACAAAGCTAAGCAGCAGCCACCATTAGCAGCATGATGATTCAGTGCTTTCCTTTAACTAGAGGGAACATTAATTTAAAGAATATATTTTTCTATAACTACAGGTATCATTGAATTTTTTTAAAAAATTTCCTATAGCAAATGTCTTAAATGTTAAGAATAGAAAAGAAATAAAGTTAGCTGAAAATGTTTTTGCATGTTTCATACTATATTTATGTTTAAGATGAACAAGGTGATATAGGTATACACATCTGTGAAAATGGAGGGTAGAAGAAACAAAATCAGGTGTAAAGAACTCAGACAATAATGAGATTTGAAAAAGTATTGGTTTGTTCAACATAGAGCTCTAGATCAAAGATGAAGAGTTAGATAGTTCCATCTTGGCTGAAATGGACAGGCTTTTATCTTTCTGTTATTTTTAATCATTTGCTAGGAATTCCTGAGAAGAATATGACTTCACCTGGAAAGCTGAGATGTTCTCCAAAGACATTAACAAGTTAATTGCCATGCAGCAGAATTCTGGTAAGGAGACCCAAGCACACACATCTAGGCTGCTACAGAAGTGCCAGAGGTTTGGTGAAAAAGATAAGGCATGAGAAGTTCTTCTAGGTGTGAAGGATAATGAGTGTATTAGGTAAATAATAGGATATCTGGGTAGTACTAAGGGATTCCTTGAAATTAGTGATCATGTATTTAAACAGAATCCAGTGAACATGACTGCGCTTTTCGCAATTGATACTCACCTACTATAGTGGGTAAGCGGAAAGTTGGATTTACCAGAGTTGGGATTTTGCCATTTGATAAAACAGAAGGCAATATCCACAAAGTCCATTCAGTTCCAAAACTGTATAATTCTATGTGTATAAAAGTGATCTTTCACCCCAATGGTTTCCACATTGATTTTGGGGGTATGCAAAATACAGTCAACAAGATAAAGCTGTATTGAAACATAGCCATGTCCACATATTTACATATTGTCTAACAAGGTTTTTTTTTTGGTGTGAGTCCTATAAAGGCAGAGATGAGTAGCCATAATAGAGATTGTATAACACACAAAACCTAAAATATTTACTTTTTGTCCCTTTTCAGACAAAGTCTGTCTCTGAATTGGGCTAATCTAGCTGCTACTCCTGTGACTCCCTCCACAAAATATGGCTTCAAAGAGCATAACCATCTAGCATAGAGGCATTCTTTGATCATGAGTATAGGAGTAGGGTTGATGCCTACTAGATCTGTCAGGTCCTAGCTAATAACGTCATATTTAGTTGGTACCTAACACATTTTTGTTGGATTAATCCATGTTAAATATTATCTCAAATTTGCATTAATTCATTTGTTTTATCTTGTCTGTGCCAATCCCCTGTTAAACAGGCTAGCGATACAACATGTAATTATGGTATTATTTTTACCCAATATTTTACGATAGCTATGTATTTGTATCCTATTTCAACTGAAAAATAACTCTTTTCTGCCAATATATAATGCATTGTAATATTATAATAATGTATATTATGTGTTCATCTATAAATAATACCCAATAATAATTTTGCATTAAGTAAAATTGTACATAAGCCAATATTTGCAAAAGTGAAACCAGGGTTCTAAAATTCTTCTGAAATGTTTATAATATTTTTATATGAATCTTTGCATGCTAAATTTATAAACAACTATTTATACATTAACCTTGTTTTGTAGCTTTCATTCAGCAAACATTTAATCAAGAGATTTTGGGAAATGGTGTAGCAGCA
This sequence comes from Solenodon paradoxus, assembly GCA_004363575.1. NCBI lineage: Eukaryota > Metazoa > Chordata > Mammalia > Eulipotyphla > Solenodontidae > Solenodon > Solenodon paradoxus. Next base: position 48,657 of record RJWH01004849.1, on the reverse strand, counting down.
TTCTGACTATATTTCCTTGAGATAAAAATAGGGCATTGGGATGGCAAAAACCATAAGGGTTCTGCACGACCAAGGGGAGGGGAAAAAGTGGAGCAATCCAAGCAAGAGCAGAGCATCCAGGACAGCAACAAGTAAGTACTGTGTGATGCTGATATTTGATTGCATACTAACATCAACGTGTGTTCCGGCAGGACTTCATACAAACGGCAAGAGTTGGTGCAAGGAATTTTGGCACCTTTGGTGAAAACCAAATTCGGTGCCCCTATAAGCCCCATTCTAAATGTCCTGCCTAAAACACATACCTCTTTAATTATCCCAGTGCCAGAGATGTCCAATAACTGACAGCACCAGAGATAACCCCCATAGTACTTAACCTGCCACTCTACCACGCTGTGATGCTCTGCTTCCTTCAAAGAAACAGACATGTACATGGGGTGAGGGGAATCCAACCACCTTACCTGCTACAGCTTCTATTTCCTCACAGGACACAAGAACAGTAGTAGTGACTGCTTCTGGGCCCCCTCAACAGAGTGGGCCCCCCAGGCCAACTCAACTGCCCCTTTTGACCTTCATTAAGACAGCCCTGGCTTGTTAAAAATGAGTAAAAATTGACATTTATATTAAAATGATGGGATGACTGGGAAATATAGAAAAAATATAACGTCCCATTTAGAATGACACATGTGGTCAGTCTATGTGACAGTCACAATTCCCATGCCCTATCAGGATATAGAAAATAGAGGTGAGGCTCGATAACCAAGCTCAGTGCCTACAATCCATATGAAAGAAATTGATTTCCCACTTTTAGGAAGGTCTGGATATTGGAGAGGAAAGAGGAATATGAACTGGGAAAATGGAGAAATAATTGTGTGAAGAAGTGAGAGAAAAACATCGAAGGCAATGCTAGAATTAGGGAAGATCAGGCTGTTCCTAAGATAAAGACATGGTTACCCAGGGCTGAGTGATTTATTCCCCAAGTGTGGCATTGAACAGAAGCAGGGAAAGTGATGTTAGTGCTCTGGACTGCTGAGAAAGGAAGAGTCAGAGACTCTTCCACCAGAAAGCAATCAGAAAATTCAACATTAGAGACACTGGACAGAACTAGAATTTTCAGATGGCAGGTTTAGTGTTCATTTGTAATCTTCTAAAATATTAGTTGTATAGTTTCTGTTCATTTTAAGTTCTTTCTATAACTTTGTGTGTATTGCTGGCTATGCAGGACAAGGAGGAAAGTCAACCACTGTTATGAACTAAATTATAGTATCTTTCAAATTAATATGTTGGAGCCCCAAACTCTAATGTGGCTATATTTGGAGACAAGACCTTTATGAAGGTAATTAACACTAAATGAGGTCATAAGAGTAAGATCTTCATCCAATATAACTAGTGTTTTTATAAGAAGAGGAAGGGATACATGAGGTATCTCTCTCTGCACGTGTACCAGAAAAGAGGCCATGTGAGGGTGCAGCAAGAAGATGGCCGTCTGCAAGCCAGGAAGAGTCCTCACCAAAAACAGAATTTGCAGGCACCTTGATCTCGAACTTTTAGTCTCCAGAACTGTGAGAAAATAAATTTCTGCTGTTTAGGTCACCAAATCTGTGGTATTGTGTTGTGACAGCAAATTCAGATAACTGGCCAATGTCTTCTAGATAAGGACTTAGTCCAAGGCCAGTCTGACACACACAGAAAAATGAAGTTAAAATCCTAGACACAGGGAGAGATATAGACTCAAGAAGGTTTGCTGATTGACCTGTTGGCATCCAGTTCATCCTTCACACAGGCAGGAGTGTCTTTCTAAACCATGTCACATTCACAAACTGTCATGGGCTATCTCCTATAGGCCTATAGCTATAGGGTACATCCCTTATGCCTTGAGCTGCCTTCCAATATCCTCCATAAGTCTGCTTCCACTTGAAATTTTGGGGCCCCATCCAGGCCCCTTTGCCCCCAGATTCCCTAAACTCCTCTATACTATTTGCACTTTCTGAATATGCCATAGTTTAGTATGCTTCATCAGCTTTGAGTCATTACCCTGTCTAGAACATCCTCCCCCACATCAAGCCCCCACTCCTCAACTACCTGCCATGTCTCTTCTCCCTCTTCCATTCTATCTGTATCAAGCTCTCATAGCTTAGGTAGAACTAATTGCTCCCTCATTATTGTCTCTGCATTTATATATATATATATATATATATATATCCCTTTTATAATACTTGTCATATTAAATTGCAGTTGCTTTTTAAAGTATCCACCCACCTTGCCCCTCCACAAAAAGAATGAGCTCTTCAAAGCAGGGAATGTATCTTACTCATTCTGGGAGGACAGTAATACCAGCTCAATATAATCTGATGAATGAATGCTTGATGAATTTACATAAATTTTCAAGAAATGTAAAGAGCAATGGGGGCCCCTTAGAAAGAAATAGTGAAATGAATAACTTTCCAGTATACTCCTGATTTTCTTCTCTCATGAAAGTATATTCTTTTCCAGTATATTCCATTCTCTACCTAAACTACATTGTTATCATCCAGAGTATTAAATTGGTAAGAAATCACATTTTTATAAAAGGAAAAGCCCATAATCACAGTCAATGATTAGGAGGAATCGGGCTAAAATAGAACTGACTACAATTTGTTATGAATTAGAAAGAAAAAAATGGAACCAATGGCTTCCTCATCTGTAAAATGAAAGATTTAGATGAGATGACATCTCAGAGACTTCCAAAGCCCAAATTCTTTGATCATATGCTTTTCACCAGATAGGCAAGCCAACACTTGTATCTCTCCACAAATTCATCATTTTGTAGATATGATAAACTGATGAAATCAACACAGCATCACCTCAGAGATGGTTAACTAGAAAGGGCTAGGTTGAAAGCATGCTTTAAAAAAGAAAAAAAAAAAAAAAGGGAAGAACTCAATTATGCAGCTGCCTGCCTGGGCTGCCTCCCTGGACCCAACAAGCCATCAGATTTAATGACTGGGGTTAGCTGGTGGCATTTCCCACATGTTTAAATATCTGCAAGTCTGACATGCCACTGTGTCTTGAGACATTGGGACCAATGCAAAATAAGCATCAGATTTTGAAAGTGGAACCAAAGCACTGGTTTAAAAAAAAAACATTAGCTGAGCAGTGGGCTTCTCAGATAGTCGAAATGTCTTACCAAGACAGAAGATTCAATTTAAATAAATCTGTGTTGGAATCTCTACTCTACTGTCAAATTAAATTGCTAATTGCTTAACTACTTCACATTAATGGTATAGACCTAATTCAAAGCTATCATCATCTAAGCTGTGTCTAGACAAGCTCTTAAGAAGAGAATCATAAAGTGTAGGGTAGGGCGAACCTCAGAGGTCATATTTATTTTCTAGATGAGAAAACGGAAATCTAAAAAGGCTTAGCTGCTTCACTAAGAGTCTAGTGTTCTTGTACATAAATTCATTATGGCACATAGGTAAGCATTTCTACGGATATATTCAGGATATTTCAGACTTCAGAGTAAGGCTTATTAATGTAAAAACATATAATAACAGCCATCCTCCTTCCTCCCCGCATACACACTTAGAACTGTCAGTGACTCTTGGTTGTCTATCCTTAACTTGGCACACAAGACCAGGTGTGACTTAGCCTCTTCTACTCCTGCAGTACACTGCCCTGCTGCTCCTCCTCACCATGGACTTGACTCTGCAAAATACATGATTTTTGTTTTATTTTCCTATAGATGCATTGTCTGCACACCGCTTTGTGCCTTTCTTCACATTCTCATTGATGTCTAGAATGCCTACTTTGCTCAAATTTTACTCTTCTTTATTTACCTAGCCCTTTAATACCTGACTTCAATAAATCTCTGTAGAGAGTTCCTTTCAGAAAGAAGCAATGTCTCCTCATGCTCTCCCTCTTAGCACTACTGTTAGAGCCCTGGTCACATCTGTTATTGCACTTAGAGATCATCTACAAATATGTCTCTTCCCTTCTTGTAACTCTAGTTTGAGTCTATAGACAAAATGTTTATGTTTGATTAGGTTCATTTTTTGGTTTCTCTATATACCACTTGAATACAATATATGATATCTTACTCCTTCCAACTTACTTCCCTTAGCATAATTCCCTCTGGGTCCATCTATGTTGTTGTGCTTGGCAGGATTTAATCTCTTTTTAATAGCTGAGTAGTATTCCATTGTGTATATACTCATCTGATGATTAGCATTTAGGTTGTTTCCATTACTTGGCTATTGTTAAAAAATACCGGAATACACATTGGGATGCATATATCTCTACAAATTAATGTTTTTGTGTTTTGGGGTAAATATCCAGAAATGAGATAATGGGATTGTATGCAATTTGTAATTTCATTTTTTGAGGAATTTCCATACTTCTTTCTGTAATCTTTGCACCAATTCATACTTCCATCTACAGTGTAACGAAGTTTCCTTCTCTATATATCTTTGCCAACACTTGTCTCCAGTCTTTTGGATAATAGCCATTCTCACAAGTGTCAGGTAATATCTCATTGTTATTTTGATTTGCATTTCCCTAGTAACAAGACATGTACAATATCTTTTCATATGCCTGTTGATGATATGTATGTATCTTCTTTGGAGAAGTTTCTGTTCAGACCTTCTGCCCATTTGTAATGGTATTTTTCATTGTTGAGTTTTATGAGTTCTTTACATATTTTTGATATTAACCTTTTGTCAGATATATGATAGGTAAATACTTCTATTCAGTAGGATGTCTTTGCATTTTGATAATAGTTTCTTTTGTGATGCTGGAGAATTTTGATTTGATATAGTCCCATTTGCTTATTTTGTTTTTTCCCTTTGACATTGGAGTCAATTTCTTAAAGGTTACTTTGTCTCTTAAGAAAAATAGAGCTAATGGCAAAAGGAGGTGAAAAATCATATGATAATTGACATGGAATTTGCAAAAGACTTTTCAGGTATTTTCAGATGTACAGGTCAATAATGCTAGTGGCTGAGCTTCATTTGAGGTTATATTGCATTGTACTTGGTTTACTGAAAAGGTACATGTCAACACGTCTTTTTAATATGTACTACAGACTCCAAAAGATTCTCCGACCTTGCATTTATGAAGTCAGCAATAAAATGTTATTATAACAACTTTATTGGGATATAAATCACATTGTATCTACACAACTCTCCCACTTAAAGTGTACAATTCAATGATCTTTAGTATATGCACAGTTGTTCAACCATCACTATGATAATTTTTTTATCACAACCATCTTCATTACCCCATAAAGAAACCTTATGTCCATCAGCAGCTACTTTCCATTCCTGCTAGTCTTATGTACCTGACTTACTTCACTTGGAAGAAGGTTTTCAAGATTCATTTGTGCCACTGCATGGCCTTCATGTTGTACCAGCATTTCATTCATTTTTATTACCAAATGATATTCCATCATATTGGCACACCATCTTTTGTAAATTCAGTCACCCATTGATTTGGGTTGCTTCTACTTTTTATCTGTTGTGGATAAGGTGGCCATAAACATTCACGCACATATTTTTTATGAACATATATTTTAATTTCTCTTGGGTACACATGTGAAAGAGGCATTACTGGGTCACAGAACGCCATGTTCAACATTTGAGAGGCTTCAATAAACCTAAAATCTATGAGATATTTGGAAATGATAATTTCAGAAAGTTTACCTTCTTTGTACTTAAACAGGCAACAATTCCACATCAAGGAACTGGCGGAAGTTATTTTGACCTCCTAGATCTAGTCTGGTGGCAACATTTTCTCAAACTCTGGGAATGCATTGTGTGTCCAATTGTAAAGTCTCCCATAAAATTGTGAATGAGCTGTGCCTCCTGACATACCCTGTAGAAGGAAAGGGAAGGTTGCCAATGTGCCTGGCAGGAGGTGACCTGATAAAAGCTCCAGAGGCTAAATGAATGACATGTGAGGATTAAGTTCTTGGAATCCCTTAGAAAGGGGAAGAAGGAGAACCTCTTCAAGAGGACAGGCAGACTAAAGAGTACCACAAGCACTAGTCAGGCAGAATAAATACAAAAAAAAAGGTGTTTCTTGCTTACCTGGAATTCAAATAAAAGAAACTGCATTTCCTATGTGCTGGACTGTGTGAAATAAATGTACCATGTTTGGTTCAATCAACCAACAGAGAAAATATGAAAAAATGTATTGAAATTATCTTATTTGGCTTTGTATGTTTCCCTGCTTAATCTACAATTAGATAAAAGATACAATTGGCTACAGTCACTGAAATATAACATATACTCTTCTCTTGAGGAATTTGTTAGTTGGTATATAGTGAGTATAGTGTGATATATACTCCAAAACAGAGAGAAATAAAATTTTGAATACCAGAATCATTCAAGTGAAATTTATTCAACACTTCCTATGCACCAAGTAGTATATTAGAGATTTGGATATTTTTTCTCATTTAACCTACTCAGTGATTTTGTGTGGTAACGGTTATTATCTCCATTTTACATATAAAAAATAGGTTCAGATATGCTAAATAACTTGTTCCAGGTCACAGAACTGGTATCTAGCAGAGCTATATTGCAAACTATGATCTTCTGATTCCCAAATCTATTGATAATTTAAGAGGTATTCAAGCTGAATATTAGAAACAACATTCCATGCCTTAAGTCCATTAGTAGAATAGATTTCCTTTTGAGGAAGTGAGTTCTTTATTAATAGAAAATATTAATATACGTATTGAAGCATATGCTTGATTGCCACTTTTGGGTGATAGTCTAGAGAGAGCTTAAGCATGCACTAGAACTTGAAAACATATACATATATTAACAGTTTACTGTGTTCTTTAATATGTTCTAATATTATGAGTATGTATGGAGATTTAAGGATCAATTGCTAAAATCAATTCAGAAAATATTTTATCACAATATAAGATCTTAATAAAATTTTATCTTTCCTATCAATAATTAGAGCCTCTATAACTGGAAGATGTAAAAAGAAAGGTATAAATTACATTTTCTTTCACTTACTCATCTACTTATTCAATATTTATTAACTACTCTATACCAGGCACTATTTTAGATGTTAGGAAACATCTATGAACTAGAGACAATGTTTCTATTCCTGTGTGGTATATTATCTAGTGATGGGAGGAGGGCAATGAGCAAGGTAAGTAAATATAAAAGCATATATTTGTATCAATAGCATGTATATATAGTAGGTCAAATGATAATAAGTGATACAGAGAAAAATAAAACAAGAGGACAACAAATGACTGAGTAGTATCTAGTCTGACAGAAGTGATATCTGAGTTGAAGTGAGAATGACACAAATAAATGATCTATGTGACCATATAGAAGACATGCATCCCAAGATAAAGAAACCATTCTATAGGCTCTGTATGTTCTCTAAGTTACATAGGTTGGCTTTTTATTTTGTTAATCTTTTATTTTGCTAGCAGAATCATTTTTTGTTATTTTTAGTTTGATACAATTTTACTTACTGATTTTTGCTTTTGTTTCTTGTGTTTTTGATATATCTAAAAAAAACAATGCCAAAGTCAAAGAGCTTTAGCCAGTATTTTCTTCTAGGAGTTTTACAGCTTCAGGTTTATGTTTCAGCCTTTAATCCATTTCACGTGGTTTTGTGAATGATAAAAGACAGTGTTCTGATTTCATTATTTTGCATGTGAATATCCAGTTTGGTCAACAACATATATTGAAGACATCATCATTTTCTGATTGAATATTCTTGGATACTCTGTCAAATATTGGTTGAGTACCTAAGAATGACTTTTTATCTGGGCTCTGGATTAGGTTCCATTACTCAATGTTGCATGTTGTTATGACAATACTACACTGTTTTGATTATTATAGCTTTGCAATATAGTTTGAAATCAGAAAGTGTGTTGCTTTCCCCTTTTTTTCTTCTGTCTCCAGATTACTTTGACTATTTGGGATCTTTGGTTGTTTCATACTGAATGGGAGAATATATTTGCATAATATACATCTGACGACAGATTACCCTCCAAAATATATAAAAAGCTCATACACTTCAACAACGAAAAAGCAGAATACCCAGTCAGAAATGGGCAGAGGAACTGAATAGACACCTACCCAGAGAAGACACACAGCTGACCTCCAGACACATAAAAAAGCTCTATATCAGCCACCATTAGAGAAATGTAAATAAAAACCACAATGAGATATCACCTCACAATACTGAGAATGGAATACACCAAAAAGACTAGAAATAACAAGTGTTGTAGGGGGTATGGAGAAAAAGTAACATTCCTTACACTGTTGGTGGGAATATAAATTAGTGTGACCTTTATGGAGAACAGTAGGGAGTTTCCTCAAAAAGTAAGATAAATCGACTATTTGATCCATCAATTGTACTTCAAAGCATATAGCCAGAGAATACAAAAACACTAATAAGAAAAATTATCTGCACCCCTATGTTTATAGCAGCACAATTCCCAATAGCTAAGACATGGAAACAACCTAACTGTCAGTCAACAGATGACTGGGTAAAAAAGATTTGGTCTAGATACTCAATGTAATTTTATGCAGCAATTAAAAAATGAAATTGCGCCCTTTGCAATAACCTGAATGTAACTAGAGGGGATCATGTTAAACAAAATAAGTCAGACCAAAAAAATAGTTACAGGATGATTTTCCTCATATGTGGAATATAAAGAAACATAACAAAGGCACTGACAAATGCCAAAAAAATTCACAACACAAGACTGGTTATCAGGGGTGGGAGGGGGTAGGGAAGGAGGGAAGAAGGGAACAAGGTGGTGGTGAAGGCACTAGAACTCTGGTGGAGGGTGTGGTGTAAAATATATACAGACTGTAGTGAGATTTCAGTACCCCCAAATGAGTACATCAATGTAAATAAAAGATACCAAAGCTATTAATAATAATCATAATTTTTAAAAGAGTTATGGTGAAGATTTGGGGGTCAAATCTTGAATTAGAGTAGATTCAAGACTATTATAATGTACCTGAAGGATTTTAATGTATAGAGGTGACTAAGTAATAACAAGGAGAGGCTAATGCCATCAAATGGAGATTTTTATTACTTAAATTTCCTGATAGGAGAGGGTATGTCATGCTATGTATAACCACGGAGGGAAGCATCAGACTTGAAAGCAAGAGCAAGATGAAAGCATGAGTCAGGGTCTTCATTTCATTTTCTTCTGGAAAGGTAAGTCAGGACAGGGAAAATGGTTTAGGACTGGTAGTTTGAATAATATCCATCAACCTTGAGCTATAAGAGTGATCTCTAGTTGTCTGCTACCTGGCCTTGAGTGATATAGGGCATGAGAAATAGAAGCTATACTATTTGTATGGTTGTTCCACAGTTTATTTATTTATGGACTTGGAATCATCTGGAGCATTTATAATATGACTTTCATGTACCTGCAAAAGTTGGATCACTGTGAAGATGTAAACAACTTTAACCATTAGTTTGCCCATATGATTAATGGATGCCAATACAGAAATACAGAATCTAACAAAACTTTAAACATAGACAGAAGGGATAATGAGAAAGTATAGAGGGAAAAAAGGTTTTACCTTTGTTATTTATTACTTTCTGTCTGTTTCAGTATGCCCTAGTTAATTTTCAGATGAGTTAAATAGTCCACATTTTCTTATACTTTCCACAAACTATATTAAAACTTTTATATGAGAATAACCACTGAATTGACATTTCTTATAAAATGTTCAATGTAATGCTTTCTTTTGACACCACCAAGATGAAAAAAGCAACCTTAAGTTGAGGCCAGAAATCAAATTAGATAAAGAATTACTTCCTGTTGACATTTTATGACACTTAATTTACCTTTAGAAATGTCAAATGATCTTTTCTCTTTTATTCAGCTTGTCCTCCTTGCTTTCTTTTTAAAGGACTCCTCTTTCTCCCTTCTAGAATTTCTCAACACAATGTAATAACTAAAACCAGAGAGTAAGAGAAGCAAGCTACTGCACCATGGCAAATGCATACTATTTGTCAAGATAACTGAATTGAAGAATTCTAAAATATTCAGTTTTATACTTGACCATAACTTCCAGAACTCCTACATGGTAGAAAAAATTTTCTCTAGTTTTCTAGTTCATGAGGCCCTTTGATTTAACCCAAAGAGATATAAAATATTGAAGCTGGAAGCACCTGAGAGATTATTCACCCCAGTGTTTCCTGTGAATACTCAGAGATCTACAAATGAGTGCTGAGAGGATAGTCAGTCATTACAGTCATCACGTATATTTCAATTTATATTTTAAAAAATTATTCCACTATGAAATATTTAATGTTTGGTTTCCATTTAAAATACATATCAAGTAAGCACATGGTAGTAGATTAATAAAAATGCTTGCTAGTGATGCATCTGTATATATCACTATCTCCTGACTTAGGGTTTAGATTGGTACATAGTAGAAACTGTTTTTATCCTTGTCATATATATTTAATTTTCACCATTAGTACACTATATTAAAGACCCAAAACATTATGAACATTGATGCCAATATACTGTTATGACCATAATTCTGCCAGTTCACCTTTTGATAACCTAAAACTGATGACTCATCAACATACTCATATAAAACATAACCATCTCTTAGACTTTAAGGCCAGGTATACAAGAGACAATAAAGTAATACATTTATAATTTGTCTATTAATTTATCATGAATAAAAGTTATCCCCATACAGAAAGTGTCATTTGCAGACAAATACTTTCAAATAGCAGGCTGAAATTTTCCTTTGCATCTCAATATTTATTAACTAAAACATATCAGAATAAAAACCAGAATAGCCAATATAACACTGAAGGGTAAAAAGTTTGAGAACTCATACTTCCTGATTTCAAGACTTACTATAAAGCTACTGTAATCAATATAGTGTGATATTAGAGAAAGAATAGACAAATAGATCAGTTGAAGAAAATAAAGAACCAAGAAATAGACACACATTGATCTGTATCAAAGGAGGAAAAAATACTTTGGAACCAAGATAGTGTCTTCAACAAATGGTGCTGGAACAATTGGACATCCACATATACAAACATTTAGACTTGGCTTTATGCCATTCACAAAAATTAACTCAAAATGGAACATGTTGCTAAATGTAAAACAAAACTATAGAACTCCTGGAAGATAGCAAATGAGAATACCTAGGTGTTCTTGGATATGGTGATGGCTTTATAGCTACAACATCAAAGACATGATCCATGAAGGAAATAATTGATAAATTGAATTTCTTAAAATTACAAATTTCTAGTCTGAGAAAAGCTTTGTCAAGAGAATGAGAAGATTAGCTTCATTCTGAAAGAAAATATTGGCAAGAGACACATCTGATATATTTGGATATATTCAAAATATACATGCAATTCTTAAAACTCAGCAATGAGAAAACAACCTTATTTTAAAATGAACCAAAGACCTTATTAGATACCTCACCAAAGAAGATAAACAGATGGCAATGATGATCCATATCATGTATCATCAGGGAAAATAAATCCTAAAACAGCAATGAGGTAACACTACATACCTACTAGAAAGGCCAAAATCCAAAACACTGACAACACCAAACACTGGTGAGAATGCAGTGGCAACTCCCATTCAGTTTATGGGGATTCAGAATGTTACAGTCACTTTGGAAGACAGGAAATTTCTTCCTAAACTAAACATACTCTTACCGTATGACCCAGTCATCAGGCTCCTTAGTATTCACTTTAGGGATTTGAAAATTTATATCCATAGAAAAACCTACATACAGATGTTTATAAAAGTTTTATTCTTAATTACCAAACTTGGATGCAACCAAGATATACTTCAGTAAGTGAATGGATAAATAAACTGCGGAACAATCATACAAATGGAGTATTATTCAGCACTAAATAATCAAGTCATGAAAAGACATGGTGGAACTTTGAATACACATTATTAAGTGAAAGGTGCCAATCTGAAGGGATTTCTTACTGTTTTCTTTCACCCTTATGGCATTTTGGAAAAGACGAAAACTGTGGAGATAATTAAAAACAAAGAACAGTGTGCTCCAGGGGAAAGTGGGAAAAGAGATGAATATGTAGAGGACAGGGGATTTTTAGGGCAGTGAAAAAATATATATGATAGTATAATAATGGATAGGTCATTATACTTTGGTTCAAATTCTGACACTTCATTGCCTTTATTATTTCTAGCGGATTTTTACTAGAGTCTTGAAGTTCTCCATATATATGGTCATATCATATGCAAATAGTGATAGTTTCACTTCTTCCTTTCTAATTTGGATAGCTTTTATGTCTTTTTCTTATTTGCCAGGACTTTTAATCAAATTTTCACCTTTTCCAAAATGTCATACAGTTGTAGCCCCTTCAGATTATCTTCTTTCACTTATGAATGCATATGCTGTACAGAATATACAACACTAAGAGGGAAACCTAAGGTAAACTATGGATTTTTGGTGATTATAATGTATCATCACTGGGTTCAAATGTACTTCAACATAATAAAGGCTCTATATGACAGACAAATCCATAGCCAACATCATACTTAATGGAGAGAAACTGAAAGCTTTTTCTTTAAAATCAAGAACAAGGCAAAGAAGTCCACTCTTCTTACCACTACTATTTAACATCATGTTGGAAGTTCTGGACAGTGAAAATAGGCAAGAAAAAAAAAGTTATTCAAATCAGAAAGGAAGAAGTGAAATTATCACTATATGTAGATGACATGATAATACATATGTAGAACCCCAAAGACTCCAGTAAAAATATGCTAGAAATAATAAATACAGTAAAGTGATAGGCTATAAAATTAACATTAAAAAATCTGTTGCATTTCTATATGCAAGTAATGAAACTGCAGAAGGAGAACTCAGGAAAACAATTCTATTTATAAACTGCATCAAAAACAATGAAATGCCTTAGAATCCATTTAACCAAAGAAGTGAAAAAGCTATACTCTGAAAATTATAAGACATTGTTAAAAGAAATAGAAGATGCCACAAGTAAATGGAAAGATATTCCATGCTAATGGATTGGCAGAATTAATAGTTAGAATGGCCATCTGGTGATACTGATATTGGTAGAGGTTATGCATGTGTGGAGACAGTGTTATGTGAAAAATCTCTGTACCTTCCTCTGAATTCTTTCTGGTGAATCTAAAACAGTTCTAAAAGTAAAATATAGAGTGCAAAAATTTCAAATGTCTACTTATCAATTAGTAATCCAGACATTTGAAGGTGTTTTCAAACATCACTTTTACAAATAGTGAAATTAAGAGGAAGCTGATACTATTGCAAGACATTTGTTTTTTTCCATGGAAAGAGCCTGTTGACAGCTGTCTTATGAGAATTTGCTGAAGAAAATGAATATGGCACTATTTTCAATAATACATGATCTCAAAATACACATGGTGTAAATGTAATTGTTGAATTTATTGTTATAAGAAAAGTAAATTAAAACTATTATGATGTGTAGTCAGATGAGAAGAATAATGTTTCTAATTTGATCATTTTAACATGGATCCAGTCCCCAAATTGAACACGATATAACATGTGCTTTGTTAGGTATCAGTTGACACAGAATGAAAAATTCTGCAAAATGATAGCTTAGCCTACATAAGAGCAAAGGTGTTTCAGAGAGGGAAAGATACTTTACCAAAGTTATATAGTGAGTTCCAGCAAAGGCAGAAAAAGAAATCAATTTTCTGTTCCCAAATCCTTATTGGTACCATTACAGCTTCCTGCATCACAGAGGAAAATTCTATCAGAGGATCTTTACTGGCTCTCATTCTGAGTACTCATTTTAAACAACATTCTTTGTAACATCAATGTGTATATTTGTTAATTAAATTGGCAGAATAAATTAATTCAGATAGTAATAGCTACATTTTAGTCTTGGTAATAGTACATGAGAAACATAGTGGGAGGGATGTTAAGGGGTAGGTGGTGACAGGGTTATACCAACGCAAGCTAATAAAAGAAAGCAGTTAAATAAATTATTCATTGACGCCATACATAAAAGTTAACTCAAAATGGATCAAAGACCTGAAAATAAGATCTGCAACTATAAACTAGTTAGAAGAAAATGTGGGAAAAACACTTCAAAACAGCAACTTCAAAGATGTCTTTGGGGAAGGAACACAGATGGCAAAAGAAACCAAAGCAACGCTTAACAATTGGGACTACATCAAACTAAAGAACTGCACAGTGAAAGAAACCACCACTAAAACAAAAAAAACCCCACAAATTAGAGAAGATATTCACACAATATATATCAGATAAAAGCTTAATCCCCAATATACATAAAAGTTCATATACATCAACAATAAAGAAGGAAATTACCCATTCAAAAAATGGAAGAGCTGAAAAGACACCTCTCTAAGACACACGGATGGCCTACAGACACCTGAAAAAATGTTCTACATCATTAAAAATCAAAGAAATGCAAATAAAAACTATAATGGTATACATCTCACACCAGTGAGAATGGCCTATATCAACAAAACTGCAAGCAACAGGATCATGTTGAGTGAAATAAGTCAGAAAGAAAAGGGAAGTACAGGATGGTTTCACTCATATGTGGAATATAATGAAATGAAACAAATGAGCATACAAATCCCAAGAAAATTAATAGGACATAGACTATGGTTATCAGGGGATAGAAGGTTGAAGGGAAGGTAAGAGGGAACAAGGTGGTGGTAAAGGACACTGGAACTCTGGTGGCAGGTTCTGTGTGAAATTAGACTGAGATGCAATTTCAATATCCTAAAATAAATATAGCATTGTGAACAAAATAATAAATATTACTATCTATATTACTATCTAAAATAACATAAAAAGAAAGCAGTTAAAAAGGCAATTTTACTTTAATAACACTTTTAAAAAAGAAAAAAGCATCTATGGTTATCTAAATATAATGTAATAAAAACCCTAAGGAATAACAACATGAGTGAAAATGAGGAAATATATGAGAGGGAAAATTGAAGACCTAAGAGAATTGAGACTCTGTAAAATGTTGAAAAAAAATAGAAGTCAAAAAGTATTTAAAGTGTTTTCTGCTTAGATACCTAGGAGAGTAGTACAATAGACAGGGAGTTGGGGGAGAAGAGGAGAAGGGAAAATAGAGAGTGAATTGGGGACTGAATCTCAAAGGGGATGGGTGTCAAATATTGTTCTTAATTCTCAACCCCATCACTTCTACCTCAGGGGCTGGAGGCTTGGAAACTGTTTCCCAGACTGACTTGCCATCAGGGTTCTATGAGATTTGGAAGGCAAGATACAAGGAGCAGATGGCAGATTTAAAGTCTGCTGTGGCTTCTGAGCAAGTTCCCTTTGGAGCAGCAGGCTGCTGAGAACACAGCTAACAGCTTCACACTACTCCCATATTCCCTGATTTCCTCAATCCTCTTGACCTCTCCTCCATTCCAAAGGTTATGTAAGCATAATGTTCCATGGAGTATATGCTCCTGATAAAATAGCAAAAAGGTTTCTATATTTCTGATCAAACTCTGACGGATACAGACCCTTGTTACTCAAAGAGGGGTTCCTGGGCCAGGAGCATTATAATCACCTGGAAGCTAGTTAGAAACTCAGAATCTCAAGACCTGTCCCAAACTACTGAATTCAACTCTGCATTTTAACAAGATCTCCAGGCAATTGGTATATGTATTCAAATTTGAGAAGACATGAGGTAATTAGAGAAGTAGGAGGTCATCTTTTGGAGAAGTCTCAGGGGATTGATAGATGAATAAAAGACAATTTAGAGAAGAGAGCCATACATGAGTGGTAACAAAAGTAGAGGTAATAAACAGACGTGACTGTTTTGAAGAATTTATCCATAAACTAAAAGGGTCAGCTTAAAAATTGATTTCTTCCTCTCCTATTGTTGATGCCTCTGAAGCATGTCACATCACAGTGGTTATTTGTAACACACGTATTTCTTTCTTTCTTTCTCTCTCTCTATTTCTCTCTTATTACTCTTGAAGGGATATTGCATTTGTTTTGAGGTATATATAATAATATTTTTACATTTACATATAGCACACTACGTTTACCAATAAAGAAGATATGTTACATATACACAATGGATTACTATGCAGCCACCAAAAGGGAGAGATCCTGCCATTTTCAACAACATGGATGTACTTGGAGAGAATTTTGCTTAGTGAGATACTCCAGAAGGAGGACAAACATCGTATGATAGCACAAGTATTTCTTGAAGCACGTTTTTTGTCCACTGGACTCCACATGGAATTCTGGTGCCATGGTGTCCAATACAAGAGCTGTTAGTCTTTTGTGGTGACCATACACTGAAAATATTAGGCTAGTACTATTTGAGATGTACTGTAGGTATAAAATCCGGAATGAATTTCAAAGACATAGGAAGAAAATTGAGCCCAACATACCACATCAGTGTGTTTTATAAATACTTGTGACCTGACAAATAATAATTTGTTAACAACATTGGGTTAAAAATTTTTATAATGAATCCCACTTGTTATTTTTTATCTTTTAATGTGGCAACTAGAAAATTTTATATTGTGTATGTGGCTCACAATGTTTTTTTTTTCCCACCAGCTTTATTAACATTAATTTATATATAGCATTATATAAGTCTAATTTGTACAATATGATAATTTTGATACACTTACCTATTGTGAAATGTTTTTCATAGTATAGTCTAACCCATGCTTCACCTCACATAGTTATTTTTCTGTTGTTATGATGGTGAGAACGTTAAAGCTCTAGTCTCAGAGCAACTTTCAAGTATACAGTACAGTATAATTAATTATAGTCACCATCCTGAACATTATATCCCTAGAACTTATTCATCATATATCTGAAAGTCTTTACCTTTTTGATGAACATCTTCCCATTTCTTCAACCCCTCAGCCTGTGGTAGCCACCATTCTCCTCTTGCTATGAATTCAATGTTTGTAGATTCCACATATAAGTGAGATAATATGTATCTATCTTTCTCTGTCATATTTTACTTAGCCTAATGCCCTCAAGGTTCATCCACATTTTCATAATAGCAAGATTTCCTTCCATTTTATGACTGAAAAAAATACATAATATACTAATTTTATATAATATACATAATTTATACAATTATTGTATAACTGTACAACTGTCTATACATTTATGATCCTACATCTTCCTTATCCATTAATCTATCTATGAACACCTAGATTGTTTCCATAGCTTGACTGGTGAAAAATGCTGTAATGAACATTGGAATAGAGCTATTTCTTCAAGATAATGATCTACTTACCTTTAGATACATGCCTACAAGTGGAATTGCATATGTAAATTCTATATATTAATTTTTGAGAAAGCTCAATATTGTTTTCCAAAGTGGATGAACCAATTTATACTCCCACTAATGGTGTACAACTCCCTTTTCTTCAAAGCCTCACCAACACTTGTTATCTCTTATCTTTTTGATAATATATAGTACCACTATAAGGGATTTGAGATGATATTTCATTGCGATTTGTGATTTGCATTTGCCTGATGATGAGTGATCTTGAGCACATTTTTATGTACCCGTTGGCCATTTGACTATCTTCTTTACAAGAACCTCAATTTAGATCCTTTGCTCATTTTTAATTGGATTATTAGTGTTTTGCTATAGAGATGATGAGATCATTATAATTTTGGATATTAACCCCTTACCAAATATATGGCTTACAAAGAGTTTCTCCCTTTCTATAGGTTGCCTTTTCATTTTATTAATGTTGTCATTTGCTATGCAGAAGCACTTAAATTTGACATAGTTTCATTTGTTTTTTGCTTTGTTGCTTGTGCCTTTCATGTTATATCCAAAAACTTTGTCAAGACTGATGTCAAGGAACTTCTTTCTATGTTTTCTTCTAGAAGTTTCATGGTTTGGGGTTTGTTTGTTTAAGTCCATAATCCATTTCAAATTAAATTTTGAGTGGTATAAGACAGAGGTCCAGTTTCATCCATTTGTATCACATTATATTTCTATTATTCTCTGTTGTCCTAGAGCACTGAGATAGGGTCTTAGTCACAGCTGAATCCCTAGCACCACACACACTATTACTGTGCTCCACTGAATTGCTAAATAGAAGTGAAAACATCTAAGCTCTCGAGTCAAAGTTGATTTTTTTCCCTAAATGATAACACACTTAATATTTTCACTTTCTTGTACCTGGCTATAGAGTTTAGAACTTACCTGGCATAATTTTGTGTCGTTAATTATACCGTGCTTTAAATATTGTTCCTTCTTCACAAACACAGTAGGAAATGATTAAGTTCCCATTACATTTAAATAGGTGTTTCTAACCCTCTGCTTGTGGTGAACTTTGCTACCACAGTAATAAAAGTTGAGTCTACATATGATATGTGAGGCTGACCTACTAAATGACAGTCCGTTTATGATATGAATGTGACCTTGCAACAATAAATTAGCCCACTGATATTAATTCAGTCAACAAATATTTGACACCTACTATGTTCCAGGATTAAACCCTCATTTACAATCACTAACCCATTTATATTCCTTTTCATCTCTTTTAGAAAACAATTAATAGACATACATAGAAACACCCTAAATGCCTGTCAACAGATGATTGGATAAAGAAGCTGTGGTCTAGATACTCAATGGAATTCTATGAAGCTACTAAAAAAAAAAATAAAATGGTGCCCTTTGCAAAATCTGGATGGAACTAGAGGGGAGTATGTTAAGTGAAATAAGTCTGAAAGAAAAAGAAATATAGGATGGTTTCACTCATATGTGGAATATAAATGAAGTGAAACAAATAAACAGATAAATCTCACGGAACATCACAGGACACAAGATGATGACTTGGTGGCAGGAGGGAAGGAAAGAGGGGAACAGTGGTGGTAAAGGACACAGAACTCTGGTGGAGGGTGTGGTGTGAAATATAGATTGAGATACAATGTCAATATTTAAAAATGAATGTAGCATTGTGAACAAAAGAGAATAAATATCAATTTAAAAAAATAAGAATCATGATAATCTTGAACTCTCATAATTCTCATTTTTAGAATCATATTTTTTTCATTTCTAAAATGTGTTTCTAGCCAGTCTTATCCAGAGTTACTTCTTGCAAAGATACTTATTTTATTTTATTGTTTTGATTCTCAGTATTATAGATTGGCTCAAATTAAAAAAAGGTTGAATAGTTGCTGTGGATTCATAAAATCTTCCCACAGCCTTCTTTGAAGCAAGTCAGGGCTCAGTGGAGGGTATTTAAATGAACTTCATAATCAATAGAAAGGTCTCAAGATTTCTCCATTTTTCACTCTTCTCCCCAAAAAATGAAAGAGCCACAGTTCGATCTCTACCTTTGACATATAGTAATTTAAACATCAAAGAGGGATTTTAGTAATGGGTTTCACACTTTTGAAGGAAAAAAAGGTTTCTCATAACTTTGTTGGCAGCAGATAAAACTACTGAATCTAAACCACCTAGATAAACTGTATATGGGGCTCATCCATAAAATCCAGGTTCTTTGTTCAAAATAAGACTTTACTTAGATCAACTTACTCCTTTAGAAAAACAATAACCCAATTCATCTAAGTTGATCAACGAAAGGCCCACATTGAGATTTTTAAATTTCCCCTGAAGTCCAATAATAGCTGAAGTCATCTCTGTTCATCCATTGAGTCTTCATGCCAAATTGCTCTGCGGAGAGAACTTGCTCTGTTCTCCTGTGTATCATGTTCAACTGCCATGTAGTGATCGCCTCAAAGCTTTCATCTACTACCTGATTTCAGAATGGAGACACAGGTATTTTTGTCAGCTGCTGATGGTCAACTTGGGAGTCAATAAGCCTTTACATTCTGACTCATTCTCCAACAATCATATACAGAGAGATGCATATACACTTATCCAATATATGTATATAATATATCATAAAGGGAGGAGCTCAGTGAGACTAAGGCAGCTTGAGATGGGCAATGATGAGTCAGAAACACCACTTCCTGTGCAACTACTGCTTTTGGAGTCAACGTGACTCTCATTGAGATAACTGCAATTTTCTCCTAAGAGGTTTTATTGCTTCAGTCCCTGCCTTCCTACTGTCTGGTCTCCCTCAAAATAAAACCCAAGCTCCCTACATTGACCTACATGATCCTTCATGGTCTTCCCTAGAATTCCTTGCTTATGGAACCTCAGTCCTTAATACTCTTCCACACTCACTTTATTCCTGCTACTTGCCTTCTGAGGCTCCTGAAACTTGCCAAATTGAATCATGCTCATAGTTTTTGTATTGTCTCTTCCTTTTGCTTGGAAATCTCCTCCACATATTTATAGGGTTCAATATCTTATCTAATGCAGATGGTCAACTGGCACTTAATCTACAAGGATTTCCTGAACAACCAGTATAAGAAAACAATACTGGTCCAATTCTCCCTATTCACTTTTCCATTTGATTAATTTTTCCAAAGCACTTATGACTGTCTTATATATTATTCACTTATTCATTTATTATATTGCCCCCAGTAGAATATAAGCTCCGCGAAAACAGATTTTTCATTGTTACAGCTCAGAAATTTAGAACACAGAAGGTAGTCACCAAATATTTGCTTAATTAATTCATAATAAGTAGATACCTTTTAAAGACTTGATTAAACACCTGGAACTAATGTTGAATAAATATGAGACTGGACTACAGGCTCTGGGTTAAGATAACGACATTTTAAATTACTATGCCATGGACATAATACCATGGTGGATGTATTGGAGAGATCTCAGAAACTGGGCTAAGCATAGTGACATAATACCTGGAAGTTTCCCCATAGAATCGACAGGAATCTAAGAGCAGTAAATTAAGGAATAGGACACAGACTGAATGATAAAAACCTAACATGACAAACCAAAGGACTGAAGAGGAAGTGTAAGAAAGAATTTGGCAAATGAAACTGAAGCAAATGGAATGAGGAGCTAGATTATGGGTAGATTAAGCAAGATGATTCAGGTCATTTGAGTTCAGTGACTAGAGAAGAAGTAACAGGCAAGGCACTAAATCCACACTGGTGGGCCAGTGTTGTTACAGAAAGCTCCCGCCTAGAAGACTTTAGGCAAGAGCAAACCCCAAATACAAGCAGAATGTGACATCTGAGTCTCCTCTGAGGAAGTGCTTTAATGGATTGAGAACCAGCAAACTGGGAGACCAAAATCAAATTTTCTGTAGCCAATATCAATGGACAGGGGTGCACAACCAACCAAGAATCACAAGACTCCTATTCTTAAGTGATAGGCTCTCTGTCCTCTGGCTAAGGCTGAAGCTCCCATATACACTCATCCCAGGGAGACACGGCATGCTCTCCAAGAGGTGACTAGTTTTCTTTCTTTATAGAGAAAATACAAACCACCAATGATAACTAATTCATCTTCTCGATATCATTCCTTCATCTAATATCCTCATTGTACATGTATCCACACATCCTCCTTCCCTACCACTACAAAGGAAGAAACATCTGCACATTTTAAAGAAATCATTCCTTCTGCACATACTGTTTTTCCTTCTCAAGGACTTTCTTTTTTACTTATCCTTTCTGTGGTGGGCAGAAATCTGCACTCCACCCTCAAGATTCCTGCTTCCCTAGTGTACGTTCTCCAAATAATGTCCAGCAAAATGGTGATGGGACTCCCACGATTACCTTACCTATGTCAAAATCTTTCAAAGCAGACTAATGAGAGATATTCCTGTTGGCTTTAAAGAAGTTAGTTGCCATTTTGTATGAGGTCTTTCCACATAGCTAGGATCTGAGAGTGGCCTTTAGAAGCTGAGAGCTACCTCAAGGGAACCACCACTAAGAAAATGGCAACCTCAGTCTTACAACCATTAGGAACTTAGAGGTTCCTAAGAAGCTGTGGGAGTTGGGTAGCAGATGAGATTACAACTCCAGGACAGGCCTTTTTTCAGCCCATGAGACCAGCAGAAGACATGGTAAACCTTTGTCTCAACTCCTGACCCAAACAAACCGTAAGATGATAAATCTGTGCCTTTAAAAACTGTTAAGTTTGCAATTATTTTATTTAGTATCAATAGATAATAAACACAGATTTTGGTACCTGAAAATGGGATGCTGTTCTAACAAATAACTGAAATGTGGGCTCAGCTATGGAATCAGAAAATGGGAAGAGTCTGGAATAATGATGAAAACGCACAACAGAGAAAGCCTAAGCCAACTTGAATAGCCTCACTAAACACCTGGACTTTAGGAACATAAGGAAGATGCCATCTGAAACCGGAGGGAGCGATCCTTGTGATGTAGTTGTAGAAATTTTCACAGATTTGGGTCCTAGCATTATGTGGAAAAGTAGCATTTGCAAATCATAAACCCAGGTAGTGAGCTAAGGAATTTCCAAAGAAAGTTTAGAAGTTTTAGTCTAGTTTCTTCTTGCTGCTTACAGTGAAATATAGAAGAAAAAGATACATCGAAGAAAGAACTGTTAGACAAACCTACCTTCCCTCAGTTACATCATGACTGTCTCCCTTTTTTAAAGGAAAACACTCATCAACACAGACACATACTCAAATTATTCCTTCTATCCAAACAAATTCTGTTCCTGACTCTGTATCTCCCTCCAGCTCCTACCTAATATCATTACTTCCCTTCATAGCCAAATATCTCCAAATTCCTGTTCACATTATATGTTTTCTCACCTCCCCTTTCCCACTCACCATGCTCCACAGGTCACTGCTCCTGTCACACCATCAAAACTGCTTCACTAAGCATATCAGTAACCTTCCTGTGGGTTAATCATTTGATTTGACCTCTCAGTAGCATTCAGTAAAGTTTATCCACTTTATTCCTTTAAAACATTCTCCTTTTCTGCCTCTGTAACACTACATTCTTCTGGTGATTCCTCTACTTAGTGACTACTGCTTGTTCCTTAATCACTCCATTGCTGGATCGATGCTCTGTGACTTTGTCCCAGACCCTTTCCTCTAACTAAACTCTTTCTAGGTGATTCTGCCATTTTCATAACTTTAGGACCAAAGCTCACCATTGAATCCCATGCTCCAATAGTCTTCTTGATATCTCAGTAGGATGACTCATAAGCATCTTAAAATTAATGTTCCAAATGGAACATGTACTTGTTCTCAAAGCTGCTCCTATTTCAGTTCAAAGCACCCCTACTTACACAACTGATGAAACCTTTGCCTTCTCTGACTCTTACAGCCCCACCTTGAATCCCTCCCCAAGTACTACAGATGACCCCATCAAACTTGTGTTAAGTCTGTCCATCCATCTACATGACACCCGCCCTTCTGCTTTTACTCATATATCTCCCTCCATCTCCAATAGGCAGAGTGGGTAAGCTCATATATAAGTCAAATGTCACTCTCCTGCTCAAAACTTTTGGAAGTCTTCCTATCACACCTAAGAAAACATTTCTAATCTCCAAGACTGAATGGTCTAGACCATGACAGCCTCTTGAGAATCACTCCACCATTCTTCCCCTAGCTCTTCCCACTGCAGTCACACTATCAGTCCCTTGTTCCCTGGAATACCTCAAGCTCCTGCTTCTGGGTTTTGTGAAAAATCATCTTCCGCCCTACCCTTAAGCTCTCTTTCTTCTAATCACAGTTTTTATCTTAGCTTAAATGCCACTGCTCAGAAAGGCCTTCATGAAGCTCCAAGCAAGATGCTATCTGCCTGATAAAGCTTTTGCTGCTACCAAGAACATTTTCTCAGTAGCACCTTTGCATGGTTTATGCATTTAGTTGGGTGAATATTTGGTTAATGTCTCCACTACTAGGCCACAAATTCAAGGAAGGCTGGTATTGTCTGTCTCATTCGTCACCATATCTCTGTTGTCTTATATTGGTTGATGCATAGTAGTTGCTCAGTAAATGTGTTAAATGAAGCATTGCTGGATATGTCCAGACAAGCAAAGGGCTTAATCCTTTGAGCAGTTCTAAAAATCCTAATAAATCCTCTGGAGGATAGTCTACCTTTTCACTCCTTAAGTCCTATATGAGTTGCTAACTATTGTTGCTTAATGAAAACAGGACTCAACTGTATTAAAGATGACACACATGTGTCGTCTTTTTTGGCCCCTGGTCAAGGGTCTCCAACCTGGGTCTATACTTTCATAATTTTCACCTTAGCTACCTGATCACAGAGGGGGACAAGATGTGTAATCTTGAGCAGAATTTTAGGTCGCCCATCATTGCCATGATATGGGCACCTTTCTTGCCTCTGGCAATCAAAATCCTAACACATGTATGTTTACCATCATGCATTTATCATAATGTTTAGCATATATTAATAACAGGCAAAAACATGTACTTTGAGTTGTGCATCCCATCCTAATAGAGCTCTTTTTCTGATCCTGGAGATTATGGGAGTAAGAAGAGAGAAGGAAACTCTCCTCTCTGATCCACAGATAGCATTGTAGTTAGCGTACCCTCAGATTAAGTGTCCACACAGAGAAGACGTGAATACACATATCAATAAAACAGGGAAAATAAAGGTAATTGCATCTTGGATATTTGGTGACCCCAATATTTCTGTAGAGACTAGGTAGCTATTATAATTTTATTAGTGTCAAATTGGCAACTTGAAAGAAAACCAGAAAGCATTGTTTTTTAACAATTACACTGAGGTGAGCTGGTAATCTTGTGTTCAACAATGAAAACAAAATGATTCTTGGAGATTTTCAGCCAATGGAGACGTTTTTCTGTGGTTGCATTATTAGCAAGGCTTGCAAGGGGGTTCTGGAAGGCTATTTGAACAGGTAAATTAGATATAATCTGTGCACTGACTGGTGCAGAAGTTGAGGAGAAAAGAAACCATACCTGCCAGCGATGCTCTCAGTTGCTGTGACAACAAGATTTTAGAAACTGGATGAAGGCAGAGTCCCCAGCCCAGAGCTGTCCACCTCCACAGTCACAAGTGCACATTATGAATGGTTCTCAATCGCTTTATGCCGGCAAATGTCCACTGAAGTTGCCTGCAAACTTCGGCTTCCAGGGCACGCTCTAACCTCTTCATCACCACTGAGTGTGCCCTGGAGCAGTCAGCAAGGTAATCCTGTCCCTCAACCTGTTCCACTCAACCTGAAGCCTGTGGCCACTGCTGATCTGGTTCCTCGCCCAACATTCCATTAGCTGGCTTCCTGGGAGCATAACGTTTGCCATAAGGAAACAAGAGTATGTCTATGACCAAGGACTAGAAAATGCTGAAAACAAGGATTGTATTCAGTTGCTAATGAGCTGAGGATTTTTCCCTTTACAATGTCATGAAATTGTTTTCCGAATGAAAAAAATAGAGTGGCATGCAATTTCTAGGTTTGCATGCATGAAAGCAGAGGAAGTAGCTGTGTGTCCATCACTACCAAGAAGCGCTATGTAGAATGACACACACAGTCACCCCGCTAACAACATAACCCAGCACATCACAGCCTGCTAAGGCCCTCTAAAAGTTCTATGCACGCCCATTGCATGAGAATCCAATTCCCTGTGCTATGTCAACAGAGAAAGGGAAAAATGAGCACATTGCTGCTAATGTCCAGCACTTCATTCTATTTAAGTCATGTGAAGACTTCAGCATCTTCAGGGCCCCTCCTCCACACTTTCTCCAAGCTCTCTCCGTAGCACTTCATACTTACATGCGTCACAGGACAGATACACACATCCCTTTCCCGTAAAAACCTTGTCCCATTTTCTTGGAGTTCCAGGCATTGCCAGGAGATAATAGGTGATCAATTACAGAATGTAGGTCCTTATGCTATCTACATAGTGCTGTAATGCAAGCAAAATATCTTTAAATGGTAACTATTAAGTCTCATCAGATGGGTTGGTCAGTTCTCCCAATATATTTCATATCACACTTGTAACAAGTTTGCTTATCATGGTTTTTTGCTTAAGTGTGAACTTACCCAAGAACTTCAGTATCATCTCTCATCAAGTGATGAGAGAAACTTGCCTGTCCTTCATCCTCCTATTCGTTTAGAGTGCTGGGAAAAGGTGATTCAAACAGCAAAGGGCACTAGGCCAGAGAGGATGCTGGAAATCTGGCTAACCTCCCTCCTACTACAGCCGAACTATCTTTTTGGGTTCTGCATCAAACACCGAGTTTGCAGAACTGAACTTCTCCGAGAATCAGTTCCCTTCGAGACGAAAAGGGTTGTTAATGATTAGAAATGATGTATGCATAGCAGCTAATTACAGACCTGGCTTTTAGTAGGCAATCAATAAATTGTAACTATTTTTCTCTTGCTTAGAAGTTAGGATTTCTGCTAGGGTGCTGCCCACTATGGAAACCTGGTACCAGCTAGACAAGGAACAGACACCAAACTGAATTAAAGCCACAGCTGGAGTCTATGATGAGTCACAGGCCTTCACCAAATGTTGGCAAGCACATTCTAAGATGCCTGTGATACCAGTGACTGGAGGGTATAGGACTTCTCTTAGGTTCTGGGACTAGGGGAAGGCAAGTGAGGCCCCAAGATACAGAATTGAATGAGGAACCTACTCTCAGGCACCAAATTTGTACTCACGTGACCCTGAGAGTGTGTGTCTCCTTAAATGTTATGCCCCTGCCATGTCACATGACCTAACCAAGGCTGGGCCCTTTCTAACTTCAACTCCTCTTTGGAGGCATTGGGAGGGTAGGAGAGATTGTGGTGTACCTGGGGAGTGGCCTGGGGAGTCAGACAAGCCATTAGGAAATGACCCTGGCTTGGGTCTTTTGTGCTCTTGGGTCACAGGCTAAGAGGATCCAGGGAACAAAGTTGGTCCACTGTTGTTTGAAACATCTTTTGGTGATGCATAACAGCGCTCCCAGGTAAGAAGTCTCAACTGTCTAGAAGGAATATCTCCTACCTGTAGGCAGAAATGCCTGAGCTGAAGGAAATAGTCTAAAACCTGTATTTTACTATGAAAACAATAACACTAAAGTTATTATATTAATAATATAAAGGTATATGGTTCACAGTTCTCCTAAAACTAGTCTGTAAGTGTTGCTTTATATTTTATAGTGTTTTCAAATTCAACATCTGTTTATTACAACTCAGACAGGTGGTAATCTCAGTACTGTTATTTCCACTTTACAGAAGAAGCTAACTGCCTTAGTAACACAACTGTTCTGGAGGCATCATACCAGAGTGGTGAGTTTGTCGTGGAGAAGCTGATTCTGATTCAGATGTTGCTTTGGGTCCCAGATCCACCCCATTTAGCTCGGTGGCCTCTTAGCTTCCAGTTCCTTAATTTGCAAAATCTGTGAAACAAGATACTCAGCTTGTTGGGTTGCTGTGAGCATTCAATTAGAAAGCATTAGAGTCTGTTCAGAGCCACATCAAGGACCTCGTAAGTCCTCAACAAATGCTCTTGTCCTTTGCTTTGGGATTCAACACTGGACTGATTCCCTGTGACTCCACTCCAGATTTTGTCCTGGGCCCTTTTCTCCAGCTCTTTCCTTGAATGCAGTGGTCAGCTTCTTCAGCAGGAAAGTGAATGGCAAAGAAGGGTCCTGTGTTCATTAAACGGATGGGTTCACACAGCTTAATGGGAGGGGGCTCTGGGAACACAGGTACCATGAAGGACGAGGCTCAGGTCATCATTTTCATTGGGAATAAATCAATGCATGAATCAGAGCAAGGCAGCTCAGGGACCAGGGTGAGAAGCATTTTTAGAACTGTCACTTTAAAAATATGTTCCCTACTGCCTTGCGGCTCTCTCAGTGGGCAGATTTTAAAATAGAAACAAGTAACTTTAATTAGGTTCTAATTAGCCCTGCAAGTTTGGTGAGCTAGGATAGTTTATTTTAGAAAAAAAAATTATAATAACAGACGGAGGATTTTCCAGGCGCCACAACTTTAATTACAATCCCAAACACCTCAAGCGTGCTTACTGGGCCAATTAAATCAGCAGGGCAATGGCAGAGCTAATGCACTCTACACCAGGCCCAAGCTATGATGAAGCTTCTACTTGAGTTTGTTTCCAAAGTAATTTGAAAAGAAGATCACTTACAATGCTTACTTAAACAGAAGCAGGAGGCCTTTAAACCGTTGTTAATGCACAATTAACTGGGATCTCAGGGACAGGGATTCTCCAAATCGATGTTGCTGGAGTGCATGTCCCTGGACATGTTTCCCTCTTTGCTTCTGGCCCATCTCCTAAGGGGGAGCTGCTTGGCCAATCTCTCACCCTTTGAGCCTTGGCAGGAAATTCAGGTAACTGACGAATCCCCAGAGAGAGAAACGGGAGAGAAACACTGTTCTAGATGCCCTTCCACCACTGCCTACTGGACTCTCACTACCCTTTGCTCCCATGTACCCTTCCATCTCAGTTCAGTTGAAACTGCAGTTTTTTTTGTCAGAGTCTAAAGGTTGGTTTGTGTGTATTTGGTTCCTTTGCTTTGTTTCTTTATGTTCCACATAGGAGTGAGATCATCTGATGTTTGTCTTTCTCTTTCTGGCTTATCTCACTGAGCAACATCCCCTCTAGTTTCATCCAGATTGTTGCAAATGACAAGATTTCTGATGTCTGCTTTTTGTTTTGTCAGAATTAGGTTGAAAAGGAGTCACTCCAGTAACTTCATGTTGTCATCTCCAATGATTAATGTGATGGGAATAACACAGCAATGAATATTTGAGTGGCTGTGTATGCACCACTATGAACACTGACAAGCAACCACGTATGGAGGACTCCTTTTATGTGTCCCTCTTCTCTGCAGCATGTTCATTGATCTGAACCTCGTATTCTGCACTTCATTCCTTTAACAAGCAGTTAATGGCTAGGTGGCCGTGGGGCACTGGGCTCTTTTCTGAAGGTACAAAAGGGATGAAGCGGGGTCCCTCCACTTGAGGAGCAGGCTGCCTAGCAAGGGTGCACTGGAGGTTCACAGTGTCAGGGTACAAGGGAGAGCAGGTGGCATGAACCAAAGTTAAAGCTCTGAACATTAACACTTCAGTTTAATAAAGAACCAAATCAATGCTCTGTGAAACCATTGGGTCTATCTGGTTCCATTGGAGATAACTCAGTCAAACAACTGTAGGGTAAAGAAAAAAAAGGTAGCTTTCTCAACTTCTCAAGTCATCATAGGAAAGTAGCACAATGCCAGTAACATCGCCAAGTCATTTCCTGAAACCAGTGCTTATCAGAATGCCTCTGGGTAGAATGACAACCTCAAAATGATTTCCTCTGGAAAGGATAACTTCTCCTTTCTTCCAAACAATTACAGGAATCCTCAGGAAGAATTTCATTCCCTTACACATACTCTGACCATTGAAAGTCATGCCATTTTTTTCCCTTCTCAGTTCTCTGGCTTATATAGTATCTCTTTTGCTCTCTTTCAATACCAAAAGCAGTAATGCCATTAGCAATACAACTTGACATTAATGATAAGTAACATTTAATAAGTATGTGTTATATTCCAGGTGCGGTGCTAAGTGATTTACATTTTATTATAAACAGAGTTTGTTTAATCCTCTGCAGTAGATGTGATTATAAACTCCTTTTTTCATACGAAAGAAACTGAGGGTCTGAGAAATAATCTTGCCCAAAACAGGAGGTGGTGGAATAAAGATTTTTAACTCAGAATATCTAAATCCAGAGCAAACCTTCTGCTGTCGGTAGCTGCTGCTGCTACTGCACAGAGACTGATTATACTAAAGGTTATTCATGCTAATGTTTGTGCCAAGAATCTCAAGCCCAATGCTATGGACTGGACACAATGACATCATGACTGTCACTGTTGATGTCACTCTCATGGTCATCCACATTTATAATAAGACACTACTGTTATTATCATCACTGTCAGCAAGCTGGATAAAGTCATTCCAATAACCTCATACAGCAAAAGAAGCTCTTTTTAAAAATTGCATTGTTTCTTTTGTTTACCTTGCTGTATTCATTTTAGGATATTGAAATTGCCCACCAGTCTGTGTGTTTTTCACACACCTGACACCAGAGTTCTAGTGTCCTTGACCACCACCTTATTCTCCCACACCCAGGCCACTGTCTTCTGTCCTGTGAATTTTGCTGTTGTTGTTTTCTGTTCATTTGTTTCTTTATACATATGGGTGAAACCATCCTGTGCTTCTCTTTTTACTTTCTGACTTATTTCACTTAACATCCCCTCCAGTCTCATCCAGGAAAATGCTCTCTTTTTAACTTTTATTCGATTCATGGCTGCCCCATCCTCCAAAAAGAATTAGTTGCTGCGTTTGAGGACAGTTGGAGAGGCAGACACTGTTCTTGAAATCAATGTCCTCTGGAATCAACTCCCTCCATCAAATCTTCTCCAAAGGAGAGTTGTTTTTCAGGGAGCTTTCGGTCCTTCTATAAAGCCTTCCAAGTGTATCCACATAATCATTGTCATATAGCTCAGATGCTATGGCCACCTCCCAAAGTAGAATGTGCCCCACCTCAGATTTGAATTGGATATGAAGACTGTTGAAGTCACATGCACACCAAGAGGACATGAAGAGGCATATTACTTACATTACTCTCTGGGAAGAGGACTGGCTCCTAACATGTACTGTAAATGGCTTGAAAAAAACAGGGACTTGTGTGGTTAGGGGCTTGTGTGCCAAGAGAGAGTAACTGGCTTTCTCACCAAGGTAGGGGGAGTACCGGCACTTGAAACACGCCAGTAGTCAAACATCAATAATTCAGTCAGATCCTTATTACAACAAAGAGGCTTGAATCTTAGAACAAAATGGGATTTAGTCTCAAATGAGAATAACTCTTCTGCCCATCTTCACAAAGGTATTTTGCCCATGGAAATCCAGAAGACCACACTCCACTCAGGCAACCCCCAAGATCTTAGTGATTAAAAGGTGTGAATAGATGTTTTTATCATTAAGATTGTCTATATTTGAGCCATTTGAGAACATTATATAATTTATGCCATTTGATTTTTGGATCATATTCTTATAGAGAACAAATAATATTTGTTGTTCCTTTCATTAAAGAAATTCTGTTGACACCATACTTTGAATGGCTCTCTTCCACTTTTCTTTCCCCTTTCATCCTGTGAAATTCTACCTACTGTAGTTTTAGTTAATAGATTGTGAAAGTTGATATTTATCCTACTACTTTTGTTAAACTTTTTTTCTGCTTTGACTCCAAGTTGAGGCTAAAAGTTTAAAAATAAATTAGCAGCATTCATATTATTATCAGAAAGTCTGTATCTTTAAGTATAAAGACAAGCCATGTGCTCTGATTCTATTTTCTTCTCTGCTTTTCTAATGCCTGGATCATGGTGATATTCATGAAGAGCATTCACAAAGATTTCCCTCCCTACATTCAATCTTATTTTATAGTTCAGCTTGTTTCATAATGGAACACCACCTGTCCTTATTTTTTCTGAACTTTTAGATTTTCATTTTTTCTTTTTGGGAAAGGACATTGCATGCATTACCTTCGTCACCATATCCCTAGTGACTTCCAATTACTTATTCTCTTTCTTCCTTGAAACTCACTAAGTGCCTGAAAAGTTTGCTTCATAATTGGAACATAGAATCTTACACAACTCTTCCTTTATCCTAGAGTTTAGAGTGGTCTATTTCTATTGTTTGAGGGACAGAATCTTTTTTTGTCTTAATTACATCTTCCTACTCTTCCATTATCTCCCTCTATTGTAAGATTTCCTGTTTTTCCTGAAGTCCTTCTTACTAAAGTCGTCCATTTCTCATCCCAGTTGGACTGATAGCCCTGAAGATCTATGACAGAGTCCAAGTCCCTGGACTTCTAGTCACTTCTCTCAAAAGTTAGAGCCAATATGTCTTTTGCATCCATCCTCTTTGTTGGTGTACTATTCTGATTTAATGGCTTATATCCTGAAATAACTTTCCTAACAAAGAAAGCAGAAATGAATTTTCTGAGTCCTTATCATCTGAAAAAAAGGTCTATATTCTGAACTTACACTTCAAAAAAACCTTGGTGAGGATGGTAAAAACTGTTACTAGTCTCCTAGTAGCTAGTCTCTCTTCTTCCATAGTAATAAAATATTTAGGTAACCACAGGACTCCCCAGAATGAAGACTGCATTGTCCAGTCTCCCTTTCAAGTAGGTATGGCCAATAAATACAAGAAGTGCCAAGTGGCAGCTTCCTGGGATTGTCCATCAGGGGTTCCCAAGAACCATTGGTGTTCTTCTTTGTCAACCTTTCTTTCTGATTGTTTGTACATGAATACTACCATCTTGTAGCATGGAATCAAGACCATAGTAGAGTAACAAAACAGGAAAAGCCTGGGTCTCTGAATGTCATAGTAGCTCCAGAATGCTTCAAGGGTTTTTTTTTTTTTTTTTTTTTTTTTTTTTTAGGAAAGGTGTAATAGGAATAAGGGTGACTAGGCAGGTAGGCAGAAAGAGAGGAGGAAGAGGAAGAAGCACTTCATTTTTCATTTAGTTGTTCACACTGATTGTACCCGCTGGCCCTGGGTCCTGAACCTGGGATTTTGGGATGTATGTGAGACTGCTCCCAGGTGTTCTAGACGACTCAGCCACCAGGAGGTACCCTAACAGGGCTTTTACATAAGAAGAAAAGAGACCCATTTTTTTTCAGGTCACCTTTATTTTCAGGTTTCTGAGACAGCTACACCTAACCCTGGTGTTTATAGAGTAAGTATAGGAAACCTATGGTGAAATCATTCTTCACTAACAATAGCGAAAGCATTATGTCACTGTTTTCTACCATCCTATACTGCTGATATAAAAACCAGTTCTTATTATTTCTATGTGACCTTTCATTTTTTTCTAAGAACTTCTCTACCTCTGATGTTCTGATATTCCTAGTGGGGCATCCTTCTTCCTGATTTGTACTCATTGGTCACTTATAATTCAATGGCTATACCCCTACATTCAGCACTAAGATTCTTGGTTAAAGCTCATTTCTTCCTCTTTATTTTGTCTATTTTCTGTTTCTAAAGGGATTTTTTTTCTTAATAGTGGGACACTAAATCTCTTTATTTGAGACTTTGAGATCCATCTGTCTGCCTAACTTATCTTTTTGAATCTTTTCCTATGTTCCATCTTTCTACAGAATTTAAAATATGGCAATGTTTCAATATCTAAGAATTCTCCCTTGCTCCATAATTGTTCATAGCATCCTGTTCTTTATACTTGTGGAATCTCTTCTCAAATCACTTTGCTTTCTATAAATGTATAGTCCTATCTTAAACTTACTGGTTTAAATAATAAACATTATCACAGCTTTTGTGAGCCAGGAACCTAGGGGCCACTTATTTTGGGTGGTTCTGGCTCAGGGTCTCTTTCAAGGCTGCAGTCAAAAGGTTAGCTGAAGCTGCAGTCAAAAGGTTAACTGAAGCTGCAGTCATCTCAAGGCTTGGCTAGTGGCGGATTCACGTCCAAGCTCACACACATACACAATTATTGGCAGGATTCAGATGATCTACTTCCTAACTCACTCCCATAATTGCTAGCAGTCCTTGTTCCTTTCTGCATGGGCCTCTTCTCACAATATGTACACAGGTTTCCTTCTTCATAGGGTATCCTCACAATATGGCAGTTGACTTCTTCTGGAAGAATGAGTGTTGTGAGAAGGTTAAAGAGAACCCAGGATGGAAGACCCAGTCTCTTTATTTGTAACCTAATATTGGAAAAGCCACCCATCATTTCTTCCATATTCTATTTTGTCACTATAGATGATTCACTGAGTTCAGACCATATACAAGGAGAGGGGATTGAAGAGAACAATTAAAAAATGTGTGGCTATATCTTTAAAACTATCAAATCCTCTATGATGTTCATTAGTTTGCTTTTAGCAGCTGTTTTGTGATCTCTAAATTACTTCTGTTTCCTTCTGAATCAGTTGTTCTGCTTTCATCTTCTCTGTCTTGGTCATGCTACAGACTTTCTTTAAGTATCAAGAAAATTAGTTATTTGTTTAAATGATTTGGGAAGAACAAACTAGGAAAAGGGGATTCATTGCACAGTGAAGAAAAAAATGAAATATAGGTGAACTTACTATATTACATACAGTTCTATATATACTATGATACAGGTGTACCTTTACTATGATGTATATCTTAAACCTATTTAATATTATGCCATATCCTTCAGTAAAAATCAATTAAAATAAGGTAATTCAAACAATGTGATGGTTGACTTGATTTGAGTTTGGAAGGATTGGACACTGGCAGGCATTAGAGTTTCAGCAAACTGGTTGGTCTCTGATTCCAAGATGAGGGGATCCTTATAGTTAAAGATACCGCCCAAACAATCTGTCTTAGTTCTACCTATACCAATAGTTCAAATATTTTGGGGAAAGTCCCTGTTCAAATTTTTACTTAGAAGTAAATTCCTGGCCACAAACTATAAAGGAAGGGAAGGGAAGTGAAGAAATGGACCAATGCATGTACAAATTCTCCATCAATTCCAGTCTTTACAGCCACTCTGTCACACCTGCCATTTCCAGGTGTGGCCTCACAGAGGTGATAATGTAAGTATGTTGCAAGGAAACATCTTCTATCACTTCCCAGGAGGTAAACTGCTATAGTGCTATTAAATTACAAAAATGACATCCCAGATGTCACTGCAAATTATCTCAGAAAGCTTAGCAAAGATTTTACCTCTACTTGTGTCATTTATAAAATCAAAGGAATAGACTAGATGAATCTTAAGTTTCTTTATAATAATGATAGCCCAATTTAACTAGGATTTGAAACATAACTGCTTGATATATTTTTAAGTATAGTCTAATCTGTGATTAAAAAGTCAACAAATAAAATGGAACAAACTGAGAAGTATAGGAAAGTTAAGAACAAACTGCCAAGAGGAATGATTAGGTATTTTTTTTCAAGATGACTCCCCTATACTTGTTGGTGGAGCTCTGTGAACACTGAAACAAGTGAAGCTTGTAGGTGAGCAAGTCCCATTAGAAGAGGGTGATCATAATGACAAAGAAGTTTTACAAATTTAGATGAAGGAGCAGTTTTAGGAGCATTTCAAAACTGGGGAAAACTCCAGTTTTTTCTTTTGGATTTCTGGGTTTCAAAAGATTCTAGAAGTAGTTTTGGGTAACTTACATTGATGATATTAAACATAATCTTCTAATAATTAATAGTATAGGTATCCTCCTATCTCCTAACTCTTTGATTCACTTTTTTTTTTTAAATCTAAAGTTCAAGGATATGTCCCTTTTCCTCTAATTATGGATATTTCAAAATAGTCATTATTTCATAATTTTGTCTTTTCAGTTATACCTCTCCTTAATTTTATTTTAAAGCAACATACGTATGATGATTTTTGTTGCTGAATCTAGCATGCCATGTTTGGAAATAAAGAGGGGAAAGTTTGGGACATCCACGGAGGCTTATGAGAACTTACGGAGACATATTTTGAATTCAGGGTCAGTGAAGTACTTGAGAATAACAAAGAGCTCAAGATCTACTCATTGGCACAAACCATGTTCAAGAGTCAGAAAAGGCATGACTGTTATGCATAAATATTGACCAGACCCAGCAGGTATATTATACTGAACTCTGCATAGAAGTTCTTTAAGGATCACTTATAATAAAATGTCAGAGAAAAATCTGACAAAATCTCGGGGCCCAGAACTTTGTGTTCTCCACCAGAAACTTATCTGAGATCTCAGATTTGCAAAAGGCCTTAAAGGTCATGTGTTACTACCACCTTTACCACAGAGTAGATATTCATTTTTCAATATCATTGTTTTAATAAATCCTTTAAAGAAGTCCATTGCCTCTTAAGGCATATTAACCCCCTGTAAATGTTATAGCAGATTATTACTTTATCTTTTTGAAACTTGCTCCCTTACAACTTCCATCCATCGGTTTTCACTTTGCCCATTGAAGACTATTAGCCTACCCTTTTCCCATATAATAATTCTGAAGGCAACTACCATATTCCCTTAGAAACTTTTCTTCTCCAGACTAATCCCCATTCCTTCATCTAATTTTGTAAATATTCTTTGCCATCATGATCACCTTCTTCTAATGGGACTTGCTCACCTATAAGCTTCTTCTAAAGTAAAGATATTAAGTCAGTACCCATTTTGTTCTGCTCTCTAAGAGATAAACAGGGAGGAAGTGCACAATTAATCAACAAGATAGAATATGTAGGAGCTTTAGAAGTCCTCTGTTACTTCTGTAAGTAATACATAGGATAACCTTCCTTCCTTTCCTTCTCTCCATCTTACCTTGTGCTCTGGGTATATAAAGATGGAAATAATCAGTATTATAACTGAAATCTATAATCACAACTGACAAAATATATAATTGTAACTGGCAACAAGAACAATAGAAGACTTCACAGAAACACAGTGGATTTGTAAATGGGAAGTTCACCCAGGGCCTTCAATTTGACTCTACATTTTCTGGATTTTACATTTTGATAATTTAGTACAGGCAGAATCATGAAGGAATATATCTTTTAATAAGTTCTAAACACATCTCAGTAGGAGAAGTTTTGAGAATGGTATAGCAGGAAGAAGCCTCTGAGACAAATTACCTGGGTTCAAGTCCTAACTCTATTATCAATTGACTGTGTAAACTTGGGCATGTTATGTTACCTGTATGAACATTAGTTTCTCAATGTACAAATGTTAAAAATAAATAAAATTAATTCTTTATTTGAAAATAAGGATCTAGACCACATAAACTTTAGAATTCTGATCTAACTTTAAGATATGTTCTTTTTCCGCCAATCAGGCTATGTTGCTTCAAAAAACACCTTCCTTAGGGAATGTCCTCTCTCCTTCACCTACACCTCCCCTGGGAAGGATACCTGTGACTTTCAATGACTCACAGGAGAAGCAGGTATGTAGAAGGGTAGGAGACCTCAGCAAGAAGGGAAAAAGAAAGTTGCTGATTGTTTAGACGGTTCTGGAGGCTTAGACTCATAGAAGAGGAGGAAAAGGGATTTCAAATCTCCATTCCAGTATAGCCAGCCTGCCTCATTAGAGGAGTAAAGAAAGCAAGCATTTAAGACTAAAGCCTTATCCTTAGGGAGAGTAGGATGACAAAAACTCAGGGCAAAGATGACTGGGTTAGCTAAAATTCCAATGATAAAATATAACAAAATTGCATAGAGGAAAGACCAACAAAATAAACATAAATAATATATTATGCACCCCCCCCCACACACACACACATGTGGAATTCCTTGGAGCTATAACTTGCCCTCTTTGTATAACTGATCAACTCCTACTTGTCCCTTAAGACCCAGCTTAAATTTGACTTCCATTCTGTAACTCTCGTGACCATCCCAACAGGTCAATCACATTCTCTCTTTGTCCCTCAAGTGTTGATACATCACTCCATATAGTCCTGGTCACACGAAATTGTAATTATGTTTGCCTATGTCTGTGCTTGTCTTTTCTTTTTGTCCATTAAGAGGAAAATAAAAACAGAAAGAAGTTTAATAATAGCATGTATACCTCCTGCATACATGGGAGAAACCCAGTTAAACCAGGTGACATTAGTTTCTAGTTTAAATACCTTCCTACAAAGTCAAAGGATATGATGGGAGGGTTGTGATTTTTCTAAGGAAATGGTACCTTTTAGAATCCTCTGGATCTTGCACTGTGCAGGGTCCAGAGTAGGATATTAGTAAAGGGATTTTAATCTGACCTTATGCAAGAGTCAAATACTGGTTCTAACAGTTTATCAAACTTTTCTTTAACGGAAATTTGGATACTACTGTAGGAAGAAGGGTGTGTTCTTCTTGCCCTTGATCAATGGTAGTCCTAGAACACTAAGAATGTTGCATCCCCAGCTAAAGGGAGTTTTAGGCTGACACTAATATCTGTCCTTGCTCTGGTAATCATGGGCTTCATATCAAGGTAAAGGATTGAGTCTGAGGAGAGAAGATTGACCCTCAAAGGTTGGAAGCCTCGAAATCACCCCAGTACAGAACTCAGTGGAAGTACTTTACTCAGATACCTCACTGAGTACAGGAAGGTCTCTGCTTTTACCATTTGATTGCCTACTCATTTCTTCCCTAAGAAGTTCAAAACACTTTTGACGTATAGCCAAAATGTTTCACTATGAACAGTCGATGAATCGGGAGGCAAGGGAAACTCAACCAGACATCAGGATACCTGCTGTTTGGTTGCATGATGCTCTCTCTATACAGTCTAGTCAAATTCCCCACAAAAAATACAGCTTCTTTATTTCTTAGAAACTCTTCTGTTCTCCTTTGTCCATATCCCTTCCATAATAAGGTCAAGGGGAAGAGGAGATCTAGAGACTAGCTTTAATTCAATCCAAGAAACTTATACCCATTCATAATTTGAACTGTCTCTCTGGGTAATCCTCCTTCTCCCTGGATGGTTCAAGTTAATGGCCAGTCTTCCAGAGTTCAGACTCTTACATGTTCTTAAGGGAAGGATTAGCAAAAGTGACCTTAGAAGACGTTAGAAGGGAGGGAACCTCTGGAGTATCGTCTTCTGCATGTACTGATACCTAGTGCTAGAGCCCAGAGTTCTACCCCACTGTTCCCTGTTCAGTGACCATACCTGTGACTTCCTCTTTGTTCTGACCCCGGTTTACTGTAGGATGCTTTCATACCCTCACAGGACACTATGAAGTTCCTGGTCTACTTGCATCACATGGTAGGCAAGAGTGTGGCGCTAAGCTCCCCAGGCCACTTAGAGACACATTTGCAACACTGTCCCTTGTCCTGTGAAAAAGCTGACATAAGGCTCCTTCTAGAGACTGATCGCACCTTCTTATTAGAATGCTCGAGATAGCTACAGGGCTTTCCATTGTCTAGACATCATATTGTCTTTTGAACATAGAATAGCAACCCTGTTGGAGAAAATCTCTCTAGTCTGGGTATTTCATACTCTTGGTATCTCTCTGTCCAAATCTTGACTTGAAAGCCCATTGTCTTGCTGTGGACTCAAACCAAAATGACACTTTAAGTGACTAATAACTTCTTGGTTCTAGCAGGTCTTAACACTTTCGCAGAAGTTCAGCAACAATAAGGCAATGAAATATAGAGAGACATATCTCTCTCAGGATATTTAAATGTCTGTATATTATCTATGTTATAACTTCATCTACTCTTTACATGCTGAGCAGCTGCTGCAGGACCCACTCTGTCCCTGATGTAGACAACGCATAAAGGCACAAAGCAGACAAGGTCTCTGCCCAGGATAGTGCACAGTGAGGGAGAGAGACAAGCCAACACAAAGGCAATATAGTATAAGAAGTACCAGATAATGGTCGGTTCCCAGTATTAACTAATCGGAGAAGGCATATGAAAGAAATG
Organism: Solenodon paradoxus; assembly: GCA_004363575.1. Lineage (NCBI taxonomy): Eukaryota > Metazoa > Chordata > Mammalia > Eulipotyphla > Solenodontidae > Solenodon > Solenodon paradoxus. The sequence continues at coordinate 9,455 of RJWH01004849.1, read as the reverse complement.
CAGCATGTTGGAAATGTAACTAGGGATAGAAATGTAGACTAGGGATTCTTAGTCTGTTGTTATCCAAGCTAGCACCCCATCAAGATCACTCAAGGACTGTAAAATCAAACACATTCTCCAGACTCCACTCCTGATACTGAATCAGAATATCTGGGGACTAGACGCAAGATTTCATATTTAACAAAGCTTTTCGGAAGATGGTGATGCTAGCTCATGGCCTTGTGTCTGGAAATAACTGAGTGAGTCCACTGGTTTTCAAGCATGTTTTTTAAAATCCAGAAACTGTTTTATAATAAAAAGAAAATTCCCTACTCTTGGACATCCCAAAGTAGTAAGTCTGTACGTACACCAAAGACATGTATGAGGATGTTCATAGCAGGTTTATACACAATAGCCACATGCTCTAGACAACCCAGATGTCTTTCAATAATAAAGTGACTAAATCAACTGTAATGTATTCATACAATGGTATATTGAAACACTACTCAGTATTTTAAAAGGATGAACTACTATGAAAAATTACTTGGATGAAGCTCTGTGTGGTCTTGAGGAAAAGAAATCAGACAGAAGTGAGCCCATACCGATTAATTCCACTTCTATTACATTTAAGCAAAGCCCTAACAAAGCTATGGTAATCCAAGTGGGAAAAGTGACTAGCTTGAGGGCAATGGGCAGGTACTGGAGCTTGACTGGCAAGAGGCACAGAGAACCTCTAAGGTAATCAAAATGTTCTGTATTTTGATCTGGGGTAGTAGTTATGGGGGTGGGGTGTTCACTTTGTAAAAGTTCATTGAGCTGTTCACGTGCACTTTGTGATTTCACTGTATACAGTCTGTAGTACAATGCAAGTTTAAAACTCAACCATCCATGTCATCTCCCAAGGAAGCATGCGTCAGCAGAGCCGAGAAAGCTGACAGACTCTGACTGAAGTTGAAGTACCAGGTGGCTTTGTGCATGATACATGGGGTGAACACAATGTATCTAGTTAGCCCTCTTCACTGTTGAAATAAAAGGACTGACTCCTAGGGAGGGACTTTATCTCTGAGTGAGGGGATGGCCGAGCTAAGAGTGAACATGAATCTAACAGAAGTAACTGCATTAGAAACCCTTTCAACATAAAATGGGGCGGGGGTTATTGTGGGGGGGTGCGCATGGCTACTGTCACTGCTTTTGCGAAAACAATGTTGTAGCCTAAAACAAAAACAAAACTTGACGGAAGCAAAGAAGACCAGGTCAGAATGTTTCTTTCTGAGTACAGACTCATTCCCTTCTGAGTATTAAGTCATTGCCTGATCACCTTCATCCTCCTGATTCCATTTGCACTGGTAACACAGCCTCATTTATTCAATCTCCACTAATTAGGAACTGATGATAATTTACATATTCAACTGAAGTTACCTATTAGTCAGCAAACTCTTCAAAGATTGGGCAAATTAGCAGAACTAAACAACTAAAGACACCATGTTTGCAAAGCTTAAAAAGAAATGATAGGGTTCAACACTGAGCACATTATAAATACTTGACAAACCACTGTCCACCTTCAAGTGTGAGTTCAAATGCTGCTATTTCCTGTGGCTTCAGTGACTCACCAGACATAAGTGACAGTTTTGCTATGTTCCTCAGCAATTGGATTCAATCACCATTCAAACACTTTGCTCATTATGATATAATTGTTTGTTTAAGCCTTCATCTCCTTCTGCTAGGTTATAAGATCTTGGAAACCATCAGTTTGGTCAGGGAACAGTGAATAGATTGGTATGACTAGAGCAAATGGTGCACTTAAGAGTCAGAGTATCCGGATATGAGCTCAAAATAAGAGGTAAGGCTCTAAATCCATGTCTATGATCCTGGATTTTATGAAACTAGAGAAGCGGTGTCAGATGATAGCAAGTAGTTTCTCATGGATAGAGTATTGGGGGAGAAAGAGAGAAGGGGGTACTGTTGAGATAGTTAAGGACAAGAATACCAGAACAAGAGGACACTGTAGAGTCATATTAGGAGTTTATTAGGTAGCAAAGGGGGAGCTCCTGAAGGCTTCTGAAGTGAAATGATCAGATCTCAGTTTAAAACTTACCTCTTTCTTATTATGAATAGAAGGGGAGTAATAATGGATGCAGGAAGGCCCGTCCAGGTCACTAATGTCTTCACTAGGGTTCATGGAGCCATGATGGGGAGCAGGAAATTAGCCAGGTGACATTAATGAGGTAAACCAGGAGGATTACATCTCTGGCTTAAATGCCATGTGTGGATGTACAAGCCAAGTGTTTATCCATCCACCCATTCCATAAATATATGTGCAGTGTCGACCTGTTTTAACTAGTCTTATGTGTGTTGAAGATGGAGGTACAAAGAATGATATACCTCAGGTCATGTGCTGGGGCACTCTCAGCCCCCTGGTCTCACTGATCGATTCCTGACTTCCTCTACTTCCCACATGTCCACCACCAAGAGATCAAGAAACTTTGTGACCGATCCTTTCTTTCCAAGACCCATATTAAACATCTAAGATCCTCCATTTTGACATTGCTACTCAGGCTAATGCAAGATAAGACAGTGCAGGAAACTTAGGGGAAAACTGACATCAGTACCAGTTCATAGAAATTAGTCTCATAGAATATTCATTGCAGAGGCACATGCTCTTGGATTCTCATTGCATCACCAAGAGCTGGGTGTCTAGGAAGCATTTCTACCTCAGAGTTTTCTGCTATAGAAATATCAGAGTCATTTATGAACATTTCCCATGCCCAAGAGAGACCTGCTTTCCTCAAAACCACTTGAAGGGCTCTGGCCTTCCTTTGAAGTCTACACATTCCTCTGCAAGCAAGCAGCAGCACTTCCAAAAACTGAGAGACTGCAAAGCAAGAGTGAATTTCAGGACCTGTGGGCAGTGTAGATTGATAAAGATTTGTAGTATCCACAATAGGGTCCCTGCCAGGCTGGACAATGTTGTTCGTGTCACTCAAATATTAGTTTACAAGAAATTTTCTGGTTCTCTACACTGGACCCCAGAAATTTGGCTCATTTTTTGTCTTAAAATGTCCTTATAGAGGATTAGGAAACACTTATGATCAGAAAGGAGTATCTGTCTGGACCAATACATTGTCTCAGCTCTAGTATATTCAATGGTGCTTTTTAAGAACCCTTAATGAAGGGTTGGCTCTTAAACCATGATATGTGATAAAAAAAAAAGAATACCATTGTCTAATAAGGTAACTTCTTCACTCATGCAGCACCAGGGAAAAGTCAGCATTAATTTGGAGACAATACACATACAAGGAACATATGACCAGATGCCACCGTGGGAGATAGCCTAGACAAGCCAATAATACTACCATTTATCTAGTGTTTCCCACAGGCCAGGCACATTTTCTTATTTAATCCTCACAACTACCTGGGGCTACTGGTATGATTGTCAGCCCCATTTTAGGCATGAGGAACCTGAGGCCTGTTGAGGTGATCAATTTGCCTAGTGTCACATAGCAGCTAAGTGGCAGAGCTGCAATTTTCATCTAAGTCTAAATCTAGAGCCTCTTAACCACTAGGAGTTATGGTCTCTTAACAAGGAAGCTTGCTTTTTCCTATTTTCAAAACCAAAATCAATAAAAGAATCCGAGATGTAGAAACCCATTCAATGATAGTCATGGTATGTGGTGAGGAGCTGTAATATTAGCAGACCACAAATTGGAACAGAGTCTGTGATTATAATATCATGGTGAGCAGATACTGAGAACAGAAAAGAGCTAGTTTGCTAGAGGCTGATGTTGTCCCATGACTTCGTACCTTGTGTTCCCTTCCCAGTTTCACTTAGTTGGGCCCGTTTGTGCCTGAACCCACAAGTTTAATCCCATTCACTGTCTGGGTCCGTCTTCATGATAGAGGAGAGACAGCACCTGGCCCTCTCCCTACCCACTTTCAGGGACACTTTGGTTTCTTTCCTAGTGCTGACACCTGGACCCCTGAGTTGCTGCTTCCCACTCCTCCCCCCTCAGACACGAAGCACAGATCTTCCCACCCAAAGAGCTGAAGTTTTATCCCTGTTCCCTGATGTTCTGTCTGCTCTCACTGAACCACTACCCCAGAGGCCACTGCCACACCCCTATCTCCTACAGAGGAATGGCAGCAGAGAGCTGGCTGGTTCCCCTGCCTTGTTTTGCTCCATAATCAAGCTAATTTTCTAGGTGGAGTTCACAGATGGACATTGATTGAATCCAAGGTTTACCTGTGCTGCATTCCTTCTGCCCAGAGAAACCCAAGCAATTTCTTCTTGAATAATACCCCAGCATCAAGTATTGGAAGCCAGACTTCATGCCTGTGGCATCCATTCACAACTGACATCAACACTAGGTCATTTTCCCCTACCTCTGTTCTGTTGTAAAAGAACAATCTCCAAGCAGGATCCCAATTCCCCTTTCTTTCACACGTCTGATGTCTTAATCTTTAGAGAAGGTAAGATCAAAGAATCAAATTATCTAGCAGTAGGGGAATATCAAGATGAAAGGATTGCAGTGTTGGAAAGGAGTTCAGAGAAGAATACTTCAAGTTAGACACTACTGTACAAAGCCAAGATGAGGCTCAGGCAGTGCCCCAGGCAAAGGTGCCTAAGAACTGGCCACTCCACAGCACCTGGTGGTCTGGCTAGGCATCTAATGCCAGCAGTCCCAGGTCCTGTGCTGAGGAAAGAGTCCTTGCATCTCAGAACTAGAGCACTAAGTTGATTTCACCTCAGTTGCTAATAATTAACCCTAAGGAGAACAACACTTGAGAAGACCATGTGGATATGATAAATAGAAAGAAAAGGCTACGCCAAAGTGGGTTGCTGTCTTATGCTAATTGTTGTTTCCCAAACAAAGGATTTCCAATAAGTCAGGTGGTCAATATAGATTAAGCAAGATATAGTGTGGAGTTCATACAAAGGCTTGTCTGAGTAATAAATAACCTTAAGTCACTTTGCTCATTAGGAAAGGAAGATAATCTTGGTCATGAAAGGGGACCAATGTCATTTAGAAAAGCAAGCAGAAAATAGATGACGATAAGTGAAAAGTAACAAAATTGTTTTAAAATTCAGAGTCAAGCATATATCAGTTTAACATATATGTATATCTATATTTCTCTATCTATAGAGACACCTATATCCATATGAGATAAATGCTGGAGAAATAAATGTCAGTATTCCACAGTCCAGATTACTATGGTAAAGAATTTAGGCTCCACCATTATACTGCTGAGGCTTGACTCTTGGCTTGGGAAAGGAATTATACTGAGTCAGGTTTTTCTCATCCTTGAAGCAGGTATAGTATAATAATAATGATGATGCAGGATGTTACTAAGATTAAATAACAGATGCATGTGCTTAGCACAATGTCCATACTCATGAGCAGTATAAGGCTAGTAACTCTACACCAAAACAATCTCTAATGCTTAAGATAAGTCTTACTTTGCGGGGGCAGGGTTCCTAGTGACCTCTAAGGACCTAAGAAGGCAGGTCTCTATGGCTCATGCAGACACTTGAACAAGAAAGTTCTGCTGTCAACATCACTCCTGAGGAGGCTTCTGCTTAGCGCACAACTCCGTGCAGTTACAGGCAGGGGATTCGGGAAGAAAAGACCTCATTTAGGGGAAAAAATTAAAAAAGAATCACAATAGAAACTGTGCCCCACAAGGAACAGATACAAAATGAATGAAAACAAATAAGAGCAAAACTTAAGTCAATTTAAGATCCATTAAATATTTATTCATATCACTGTGGGGATTACAAAGTGAAATGCATTTGAATATCCCTAACCTTTGAAGGAGCTCAAGTTGCCAACATAATTTCGCTTTCTGTTGACACAAATGTTATTTTCCTAGCAGATATTTCAACTATCTAAAGGAAAAAAAAAAAAAAAAGCTTTTTCAGAGAGAGAAAAACCCTCCCTCAAGAGGATGCAAACAGAGCTGCATGGCCGGCTGCCCTGAGTGTGCTGGGGCAGTGCCACCCGACACCACTCTGACTCTGCCAGCCGAACAAGTGGCAGGAATGACACACTTGATTTCCACAGGGAAAGCAGCAACTGACTTCTTCAAAAAGGTCTCCCTGTGGTTGGGCAGTAGGTGAGCCGCAGATGGCACCGCGGGGGAAGATGGGTGTCCTCAGGCCAGAGTGCAGAACAAGTTCCCCCCCAGGAATCTGGGGTCTCAGGTGCACACTGCTGTTGGCCCTTCAAGCCAGCTCCCCACTCCCCACCAGCTAGGACAGCCTCACCTCACCAGCTCCATATTCTGTGACTTGAAATGTGTTTGAGCCAGAAAAGGGCACGTGCAAGGAACAACAGGAACAGCTGAAGAAATTGCACTGTCTACTAAGAAAATCAACACTCTCCCCTTGTTTGCCCAGAAAGTGGGATCGACTGTACCACCTGGGTTTGAGGGCTGAGTGTGAGGTGGTTACTACTGAAAGTGTGGTCCCCAGACCAGCAGCACCAGCAGCATGTGAGAGGTTGATGGGAATATGTTGACGCACAGACCCCAGCCCAGAGCTGCTGAATCAGAATCCGCATTCGAATAAAATCTGCCTGTGATCCGTATGCATGTTAAAGCTAGAGAGGAACTGAGCCAGTCTATGCCCCTCAGGGTGGAGATGGGGAAACTGAGGCCCAGAAAGGGGAAGGGGCCAGTTCAAGGTCACTAGGATTTAAACAGAGCTGGGTTAGAGCGCAGGTCCTGTGTTTTTCAGGTTTCTAAAACATCCTCTTTATTCTTCTTGTTCTGTTTCCAAACTTTAAAAAAAAATGGCAGGTGATCATTTTTAAGAGAGGTTGTCTAAAACCTGTCACACAGGACCTGAGCTTGGTAAATGTAAAATCGAAAGCATATGGAACATTTCAAGCATTTCATGTCCCATCCCCATTAGACTCAGCAGTTTTTCATCTTCTGTCTCCCTATGACTCCCACCTATGGATGCCAGTTAGTGTAGCCAAAAGAGGCTGGGCTTTGCCATCCTCCTGAGCCTGGTGCAAATCTGAATTCTGCCACTACTAGGCTGTGCCACCTTGATGAACTCGCTTAACCTCTGTGGCAAGTGCCCTTCACCTGTGAAATGGGATTAGCGATTCTCCATAGGGTTGCTGTCAGGAGTTGTGAAACAATGCATGGACAGCCCTTAGCCCAGAGCTGATTGTGGAAGGCAAAATCAGCAAACTTTAGCTCACATGACTCTTTAACAACTAATGACGCTCAGCAGCACAGCCTGGGCCAGCTGTCACTGTTAATACTGCTCAGATGTAGAGGCTCTTTCCTTTCCCTTCCAGCCACTCAGCTTTGTTCTGATGAGCGAGGTCAGCTGATGGTACCCTTCAGAATCTCAGCAGTGGGGACCATTAGAGGAGTTTTTTTGGGGGTTCTCTGTGGGAACCCCAGTAGAAATGAAACAAGAGAAGCTGCGTTTGGATCCTGATTCTCTCTCCCATGAGCCTGAATAAGTCAAAACTTTTGTTTCTTTATCTCCAGAGACTTACAAAATCAAAGATATGAAGTTGCTTGCATCTTTAAACCCTAGAGTCTGACAATGCTAGAAATGCAAAGGCTCCTGAGGAATCATTTAGTTCAGCCGACTCGGTTTACAAATGGAGGTGCCGAGTCCAAGAGAAAGAGTATAATACACTTACCCAAAGTCACAAGCATCAAGTCAAGGGTAGGTGATGGTAAAAATGTTCATAAAAATAGCTAGACTTGAGTACCTTGTGCACATTAGGGGTGTACAAACACACTCTCATGAGAACCTCACCATTTTGTAGGTAGGTACTATTACTGTTCCCATTTTGTAAGTGCAGGAATTGAGGCGCAGAGAGATTAAGTAACTAAACCAAGACAACCCTGCTAGGAAGTATCAGAGCCATGGTTTTAATCCAGCCCTGATGGACCACTCCAAAGCCTGAGATCTTTGCGTGGGGCCCTGCTTCTGACCCACACGTCTTTCAGTGACCTGGGGACAGTCCATGCAGAAAGGGGTCAGGCAGAGCTAGTGGCACTGCATCTGCAAAATTGTACGAGTGAATCTTTGTGATGATTTGGGACTCCACAGTGACATTGCTGAGTTTCCTGAAAATTGTGATTTCCTGTACTCTGCCTCAAGGTTGGAGCTTGGTTTCTTAGCTGCTATGCTAGAACTTGGTCAAGCCTTAAAGCTGTTGGCATCTTGACAAACTGCTTGAATTACAAGTATCTATTCCTAAGGCATCCAAGGGCTAGAAACTCCATGGTTATGATGATCTTATTTGAACAGAATTCCCTAGTTACCGTCTCCAGTCTTTCCCATAGGAGCCACAAAATCACAGCATACAACTTCCTGTAATAATGCAGAGTATCAACATGATCCCTAGAATGGGCCTCCGGAGAGTCGGTACTACCATCCCCATGGGACCTGGGACACATCACTTTCCCTCTCTGGGCCTCAACTGCCTGATGTCATGGCCTTCCATTCTCAACCCAGTGTGAATGAGGCCCCTCATCCGGGCTCCAGAAGGACACATAAGCTTCTCTCCACTAGATTACTTAGTACTTTGTGTTAACAATGTTCATTTATTTGTCATTCTTCACCCAGCAACATGGAGATTCCCAAGTCGTGGAAGAGATCATATTCCTTTCTGCACCCCAGGGTCTAGCATTGTGCTCAGCAGGTCACTGGAACCAGGAAATGAGTTCAAATTCCCTTTTATGGTCCTCACAGTGCTGATGGCATTTTACCCTGAATAATAAAGAAAGAGAATAAGTGATTTTCTCAATGGCAGGACTGAATTTGTTGTGGTTATATCTGCTTATAAAAATTACCCAGCACATCACAGAGGAAACCAACAGATAAATAGAGAGAAGCAATCATGTAAAGGAGATCTTAGGTCTCAGGCAGATGGAAGGAGTCTGAGGTTTAATACAGAACTTTTGATCACTCACTCATGGTAAAAAGCACTGACCCCTCCTCATGACCATAATTCCTCTCATTTCATATCTTTTATTGCTAAAATAGGGGTGGAAGGCACAGTATAACACGCTGATACTTTCTGGAAGCTTCTGGTAAAGTTCATCATTTTCAAACCTACTGATTCCTGAGCTATGCAGAATTTCAAGGGACACAGTTCATAGTGTATAATATTAAGGTTCAACTTGAAACCATTGTACCTTGGAAATGAAGGTTTTACATGCTATTTTATTCAGCCAATCACACAGACTGCTGATTTCTGCTTTTGTGTTCATTACTGCTCTCGAGTCATAGAACCCAGAGATGATCAAGATTTGTACCCTTGATAGGTTCACAGTCAGTGGGAGGCATGGTGTTTTTTTATATAGAAATAGAAAAAAGATACCAGCATAGTAACTGTTTATAATAGAATGCAAACTGATAGCTATGGGGACTCAGGGGGTAGTGACTAAATCTGCCAGTGGGGGTGGCACTTCAAGGGAAAAGGAGAAATTGGGGGGGAGGA